>JAWZYT010002664.1:187500-212500 GCA_034508575.1 Petrolisthes manimaculis
ATAATAATTAACTTCATTCTTCAGGGTGAGTATAAATTAAGGTACCCTGTGATGTGGTCAGAATATTGGAGGTAAATGAGTCCTTCAAATAATGTCATGGTAAACCCCCTGTGTGGAAAGAACTTGTTTTGTGACATAGTCAGGAGGAATCCGAAGCCTCCAATTCTGAAACACAATCCCAGGCTCATTGATACCGATAATAATTACATATATTACGTTGTTTCATTGATATTCGTAGTTCATAATAACTTCTTTAAATTTGGAAATAGTGTAACAATCTCTGACTATAAAAATATGTACAGAAAGATATAAACATTATTAATTCATTAAGTATAGTATTTTGCAAGGCAAAACTTTATTATATCTATAGCCATTTAATTCGCCTGGTGTTTATCCAAATAATATTATATCCGAGTCAAACATTATATTATAATGGAGGAACAAGCTTAAGGGGAGAGTATACTTTTGGTACATTGGAGTGCCTTGATTCCTCCAAAGTATGTCATGAAACAGAACCAGATGAACAAAAATAATGGTGCCCTGTTGGAGTTAAGAATTTGGAGGAATCATTATCTCTAAAAATGTCCAAACTATACCCTCCCCTTAAACAATCATATAAATATGTGAACTTTATGTGAATTTATACGACATTATGGGAGCAACAGTATGGTATGGAATATTGAAGCAAAATTGATCTCAAAATCAATATTATTAGTAAAACACGTGTTGCATGTACAGTTCCTGACACGTGGAACAGACAACACCAGCAGTGGAGTGTGTTACTATTATACTGTACAGGATGTCCGGAATTTTTTACCCGAAAATTTGGCAAATGCAAGCTTTATTAATTCTGAAAAGAAAATACTCTATTGATGTGATCTTTTTTTTTCTTAGTTTAGCGGTAATTGAGACATTTAATTAAGGAGGGGTGGGAGTAGGGGACAGGCTTGGGGGGGGGGGGGAATATGGGGACATGCTTGGGGTGGGTAGAAAGCCTGTCCCCCTATTCCTGCACCCCCCTAACCCCCAAAGCCTGTCCCCTTACTCCTGCAACCCCCAAAACAATGTAGCCGTGTATCAATGTTGTATGATGTATCAGTGTTGTATTCATAGTACCAGTCACAGAGGCGCCAGTATAGGGCTTATGCTTGCACTTCTTGGAGCCGGCTAAAACTGCAAGGTGTTAGATCGCATCCGGTGTATATTGATGACAGGGTGAGTGTGGAGGTAAGGAAGATACCGTGAGGGTTGAAAGCAGTTCAAACCAGTTCACCGGACATGACATCTTAAGAAATGTGCTGATCTGACAGCATGATGACCGCGTGATGGAGGCATGATGGAGACTTCCCAGTGCTGAGCTCTGAATGCTAGATTCACTCTATATATTATCTGTATGTTAATCTCTATGCTATAATCAATTGTTTATTTTCATCTCGTATGTAGAGAAAGGGACAATATATATATACTCATATTATTCTTATATAATCGTGTAGTTAAAGTGTATGTATATCATGTATAAACGTAGCGTCACTGTCACGAACTGTAACCTATGTAGTGGGTGTGGCACTGTGGCACTAGGTAGGGACGTGAGGAAGGGTCGAGAGAAGTGAGGTGCACTTGGAGCCCATACATGGGTTAGAAAGGAGGGAGGATGAAGTCCTGCCCTAAGAGAGAGATTCCCTTTCCTTGTAACATAAGTTTAGAGAGACACGAGTTGTGTCTAGTATATTGTAACCTGTAACTGATATATAAGCTACATCAGTAAATAGAGACAAGTCCATGAGTTTACTCTAAACCTTTGAGTACTAAATATATTCCCCAGTAGTAAGACTAATAAGGGTACTTCATCAACGGTATGAGTAAGTGAGTTGATTGAAGCAGAGACGACAAACAGAGGATAGTAAGTCTGTACAGTTGGCTGGTAAGAGATAGCCATACTGAAGTATAATTGAGAGTCCGTTGGTATGTTGGTATATTCAACAGGAGTGACAAGCTGAGTACTGCACGAGAAGCTGAGTACTGGACCCCCCCACGGCTACATAATGGTGGCAGCGGTTAAGGATACGAATATTCACAGTGTCCTTCAGTAATTACTTTATACTCCAACAGAATAATTGTGTATGAGTGGGGAGGTGTGACTTCTAGCGTTGGCAACACTGAAGCAGCTAGATCAAGGTCACGGTGGCACCATCAACGGGACGAGTTACCAGTTGATGTGGTAAGCTGGGAAACTTAACCTACTCTATTACGGATTGTAATAAGTGGTAGTAGCTTCCAGTAATTACAGTAAAGTAATGTTGAGTACAGTAAGTGAAGTACAGTCACGACAATAATATGGTCAGTGAGGCTGAACCAGTGGAGATAGTATTGTTGGTCGTGAATTGTGGTTAATATTAGGTGTCAGCATTTCTCACAGGAGTGGTAGCCTGAGTGAGATGACACGTATCAAAATGATGGCTCATCAGTGAGTGAGGACTAAGCATGAGTGCCTCTGAGCATCATTTGTGATTTGTGTGTTCAATTGAAACGGTACTCTTGGGTGTATGTATATGAATGTTAAACATGTGGTTAGACATGTTCTGTTTCCTACTTATGCAAAGTTACAGTTAAATATACAGTCATAAGAGACAGTAATCCAGGTTGGAAAAAAATTAATACAAGTTTAAAGGTCAGGAGACATGACAGGTTTCACCAGAAATGTAGGTGATAAAGAGTTAAAAAGGTTTAGGAAGCACAGTAAAGGGTTAGTTAGAACCTTGGAAGTGTTTGTGTTATTCTATGTATGTAATGGCCATGACAATTTAAAATGTTTATGCAGTTTTTATGTCTTGTGATATAATATTGTTTAACATGAATGATAAATGTTAACCCAAGCGGAAGCAAGCGTGGGAACACAAAATACAAACAAATATAACCACACCACCACAAAGCTAACAATGGACTGAATGGAGTAAATCATGAATGAACTCATGTGATCGCGAATTAAATGGACCACGCCGTGATGTCACAAAATGGCCACCGCACCTTCTAAAATGCGAATTGTCTTCTGCACCGCACACATAATATAAATTTTCACATGTATTTTTATTTCAGTGCCACAATTATGCTTACAGCCTACTTTTAAATTCGGGTAATTAAAAGCCACGTATATGTGGGGTACACTGTACAGTACATTATTTTCTTTCATCCATAGCTGTAAGATGCTGATGCTGATGACAATGTATCATTACCAGTATAAATATATCTAAATGAAGAGATTCTGTTTGTCTGTTGGGCTATACAAATTGTCATGTGACCACCTACAGCGCCAGGAATTCACACACAGAAAGTGGACGTTCATGAAGGGGGACAGAGGACATTTACGTCACAAAAAACACCCCACTAATTACTTAATTACACATACTTCACTTCGGACTTATGGTCTATTGATATAATAAATGTAGCATTACTCACTATGTATAACCTGTATTCATTAACTTCCCTTTTGTCACTCGAATAGTATTAATTTTTACCTCCAAAAATAAATAATATTATAAAAAATAGCAAGTTTTGTTGCTTTTTGGGTAAATTACGCCTTCCAAAAATTCAAGTTGGCAACACTGACACTATCCCAAGTTGGGAAGAGCTGTCCAAAGTTCAGAAATTTCTGCCGAACTTCAGACACTTGAAAATTGAAAAAATGAATAAGCAAATTTATCATGCTTAATTTTGTTTGTCTATTCAGTAGGTACTGTACCTGGCTGGCTACGACATGACACTAATGGCAATAACATTGTACCGTTATTAACAGAACACACGTAAAAAATGTCTTAAGTTTGGGTGTTTTACGGTACGGTATATGTAATAATAATTGCACCATTATTAACGCATGTAAAAAGTTTCCTAAATTTAGGTGTTTTACGGTACGGTATAGGTCATAATAATAATAATAATAATAACTTTGATCTAGGTCTTACTTACCTTGTGAAACTTCTAATTGTCTGCCTAGGTTAGGTCCTGGTAGTCTGCTAAGGATAGGTTCCGATAGTCTGCAATGGTCCAAATTAGATTAGATTGGGTTGGGTTAAGTTGCGTTAGGTTGGGTTGGGTTGGGTTGATTTAGGTTGGGTTGGGTTGGTTTAGGTTGGGTTAGGTTATTTATGTATGGCTAAAACAGGATATTTGCACAATAAATGGAAGCTAAAAATGAACTAATCACTTGAAAAAAATCTTGTAAAAGCTACATAAATTTTGCCTGAAATTTATCCAAATGTTTAATTAAAATAAAATATATATGGATAATGAAAACCATTATGAAATATGAGTAAAAAAAATAACTGGTAATTAACCATTTTATTGGCATTTATTAATACAATGTTTTTATCTTCTTTATTCACAAATTCATATCACTCTGAAACACTTTTCGGTAATAGTGTTTCTAGTGTTGGACTATAATCTGGTTTGTACTGAAGGCATTCAGATTGCAATGTTTTATAGTGTATTTTTAATGCATTTATTGTTCAAGACCGTCACATTTTAATATTTGGGGAGATACAACCCACCCCATGCCTCCCCAACCCAAAAACCCTACAACCCCTCCCCCCCCAACCCAATCTCCATAAACACTTCATTTTCGCCATATTTGAACTAGATTTGTCATAAAAAACGCAAAAACACTACTGAGAATCAGTCTGACCTCACCTAACCGAATCAGGACCACAGCAAATTACGATAACGAGCAAAATAGGATAATGGGGGGTGGAATGTATACATTGGCTCCAAAGCAGTGTTGCCAGATGCAGGGAAATTTCTCTGTTTTAGGGAATTTCGAAGTCTACACAAGAAAATAATTTACAGCTCGTTCAAGAGTAAACAGGGAAATTTCTACCAGATGAAGTACCTAAAAGACCATCAGTGTTCAAGAGGACATTCTGAGGTTGAAGTTAGCAAAATTTCGTCAAGCAGACATGGCAACACTGGTTCCGAGATCCCTCCAAATTCTAATATCGCCCCCCATTATCTTATTTTGGTCGTTATCGTAATTTGCCGTGGTCCTGGTTCGGTCAGGTGAGGTCAGACTAATTTTATTTAATGCACTGTAGTGTTTTTCCAATGAATCTAGTTCAAATACGGCGAAAACGAAGTGTTTATGGAGATTGGGGTGGGGGGGGTTGTATCTCCCCAAACATTAAAATGCAACAGCCTTGAACAATAAATGCATTAACCCTTAACCCCTAAAGTACCGGGGGTAGTGATAATACTGTGCCCGCTAGGACCGGGGGTTGAGCGAAAAACACGTAAAATAGCCTGTTTTCGCATGCTCTTTACACCTAACTTACAATGAACTAGTGAATTATTTTAGTACCATGAGAACGAGCAACTCGTCCTCTTTCGAATGGTACCAATGGGAAGTCTGTAGGTTTAATGGTTACAGAATTAAGATGAGTTGAATGAGGTACTGTCGCCGTACGTTGAGCGCGAGTGTTTGGGTGGGTGTGTTGACCGTGGCGAGGTAGTAGAAAATGGGGGTAGGCGCTCGTCAGCTAAGTCCCTCACCAACACACTCGGACATAACAAAATCTATAATTCCTCAATTTTACCCTAGAAAAGGCAGTGTTTACTCAGTCTGAGCATCCCATTCTACTATAAACCAGTGTAGCCAACGTCTGGAGTAAAAAAAAATCCTTAACCTTTGGAAATTTTAGCAATCCAGCATATGCCGGGCCCGGTCCTTTAGGGGTTAAGGATCTGGGAGTTGTTATGACTAGTGATGCTGTATTTGGGACCCATTTTGGACAAGTAGTAAGAAAATGCAGAATGCAGATGGGTTGGATATTGCGTACATTTGCCTGCCGAGATGAATTGCCAATGCTTACACTTTACCGCTCATTGCTATTACCAATACTCGAGTATTGTTGTCAACTGTGGCACCCATGGAAACGTAATGATTCAAAAGCTCTGGAAGGTGTACACAGAACTTTTACTAACAAAAAATCCACAGTGAGAGAATATAATTACTGGAACCGCCTAAAGAAACAAAATATGTATTCACTCGAGTGACGACGCGAAAGGTACATTATAATTTACACATGGAAAATTATAAATAAGCATGTACCAAATGTAAGCAGTATCGGCATTACTACAAGAAACCATCCACGTCTAGGTATTATGTGTGTGCCACCAAAAGTAAATATCCGAGCTGGTAGACTATCAACCATTCGTCATCACAGTCTTTCAGTGGTGGGACCAAGGATCTACAATTCACTGCCAAGATATCTAAGAAATTTGAATGATGTCAGTACTGAAATCTTCAAGAACCAACTTGATAAGTTTTTGAAATCTGTACCTGACGAACCAAGACTAGACCACTACCGTCCAGCTGCAGAGAGTAACGCAATAGACGACCAGCTGTGCTACCTGAGAACCAATGGCATCCTGATACCGGGGGAGGAGGCATCGCCTTGTCCTGGGAGCCCGTAGTTCCAAATCAACCTTCAGGACCTTCAGGTACGTGCGTGTGTGTGTACGTGTGTGTGTGTGTACGAGTGTGTTTGTTTATACGTGTGTGTGTGTGTGTACGTGTGTGTGTGTATACGTGTGTGTGTGTATACGTGTGTGTGTGTATACGTGTGTGTGTGTGTATGTGCATGTGTGTGTACGTGTATGTGTGTATGTATGTTTGTGTGTGTGTATGTGTGTGGGTGGGTGTGCGCAGCTGGTGCCCGGTGTGGACGTATGCAATGTCTCTCCACTGCTTTCGCTAATATTCTTGAAAGTACATTAACCCCTGCAGTCCGGGAAGGGTAGACCCTGCCTCCACGTTTCTACCCTGCCGCTAGCGTCAAAATTCCTTGATTTGCCCTATATTCACAACGCTCACACTCTTAACCTATATAGTGTACTGACTTCAAAATTGTTCCATCCTTACCTTCAACTCTTCCTCTTTCCAATGGTACCATCGGGAGGGCTGTACGATGAATAGTTGTGGAGATAGGACGAGTTGAAGTGAACCATGTTTGTGCGCGAGACAGCGGTGTGTCTGTGTGTATGCGTGAGTGCAGTGTGACTACGGCATGGCGAGTTCAGTTTCCCGCCCAAGTCTGTTGTCAACTCACTCGTATTACTACTATTATGTATCGTATGTCATGATTTCAACACTAAAAATAGTATGAACACTTGTAGGAATATATCATCGTGTAACTGTCACTTAGAAAATGATAAACAAACCGACTTGTACCGTAGGAAACACGTATATTTACTATCAATTGTGCCTGTATGGGTGTGTTTTGTGGTGTTATTTTCTTATTACTACCCCATTATATATTGTGTGTCATGATCTATACACTAAATAATAATTTGTAACCTTGTAGGAATATCATGGTGTCACTCACGTACATATATTCACTACGGTATTGTCTTACGATCGTTAGAGCACAAATTCGGACAAGGGCAATTACTTAAAAATCGCCCAGCCATCGTGGGGTCCCAGAATCGACTGAGTGGGTAGCGGATCGATATTGTGAGTGTATTTTCTCGCCCAACGACAAAAAAAACTAGCCGTACAGGGCGCGAAATAGCGCTAAATCGCTATGACGGTAGGTGCAGTTTCCCGGTTCCTTACGTAAGACGGTCTATCACGTCAACCGGCCTTTAGGGGTTAATACCAATTCACCTCACGATGTACTAGTGAACTGTGCCATCACAACACCAAACGGGAAGAAAATCGAGTGTGGCTTTTAGCCTATCAGTGGAAATAAGAAATTTCTCACCTTCTCCCAAGTTGTAAACAGTGTGCCGGTGTGGACGTGTGCAGTGTCTCACCTCTGTTTTTGCTAATATTCTTGAACGTACATTAATACCAACTCATCTCACGATGTACTAGTGAACTGTGTCGTCATAACACCAAACGGGAAGAAAATTGAGTGTAGATAATATTTTAGCTTATAGGTGGAAATAAGAAATTTCTCACCCTCTCCCAAGTTCTAAACTTCCACCACCACCACCACACCGAAACCAGACCGAACCCTCGTTTTGTCCGCCTCGTGAGCTGCAAAGCAACAATGACGCCGAAACCCTGCATCGCGGCCCGCCTTCAGCTGCCTGCCCCCAGTACCACATGTGGCAGATGCCATGAACTCTGCCTGTTCACCTGCATCCAGTGCTCTACCTGTCACACTCATTACCACCCTGCCTGTACTGGCCTACCAGAGTACCATTTGGCGCACTGGTTCTATGTCAGGGTACACCATACTTGCTGTTCTTGCCTTTCCAGGGACAACAAAAACGATTTTGACTCTCAGCTGACGTTTGTCCTTGACGCCCTGGAAAGAGACGGGAGCAAAGAGTTACATGGTAATACCTCTGCCACCCAGAACTGCAGAGCCATAGAGGATATAGAGAACTTATATCGTGATGGTTCGGTTATGCCAGAACCACACGTCCCTTCTATGCTGTTTCCAAATATCGACGACCCAAACCCAAACCAAACAACCTCCAGTCCTACCGCTAACTTTATCCAATGTGACGATGGTTCGAACATCACAGACAAAGAGGGAAATGATAACAGTAAAAGCCAGACACACAATAATAACAAAAAAAGCAACGATCCCGCCAAAATGTGTCCATATTATAAACTACATAAGTGCAAATATGGTCGTGCTGGCCGAGATTGCCCACTCGCCCACCCGAAGGTCTGTTTCTACTACAGATTCGTGGGACGAGACCCTAAACATGGCTGCCCCAAAACCAGAAAGTGTGAGTATTATCACCCTAAGATCTGCCGAGCCTCACTCGACTATGGTCTTTGTACTAACCTGGATTGTCTCCTTCTCCACCTAAAGGGCACAG
Source organism: Petrolisthes manimaculis (assembly GCA_034508575.1). NCBI lineage: Eukaryota > Metazoa > Arthropoda > Malacostraca > Decapoda > Porcellanidae > Petrolisthes > Petrolisthes manimaculis. Next base: position 196,327 of record JAWZYT010002664.1, read on the forward strand.
AACGTTTCCCTCCCCCCTCTTCCTTGCCTCCCAAGCAACACCTTACACCTCCTCCCCTTAAAGAATCAGCCACCGAAAAGATTCATACGCAAAACCACAAGCATTCCCTGCTTCCCAACCAACATCTCTCACCCGAAAATCAGCAGGATTTTATTATCACCCAATTAAAAGAAATGCAGAAGCAATTCACGGAGGTTATCAAACTTATTCCGTGGCAACGTCAACAACAACAGCTGCCTCTGTCGATCCCAACCTCTCGACTAATAAACCAGCCACTCCAGCCCCAACCCCAGCCCCCATCATTCCCGGTCCCTCCTCCAATGACCCAGTATCAGTACAGTTACCCGCCACTCATACCCCAACCTATACCGGTGACTCAACACCAGTGTGGTTGGCCGACACATCAGACCCAGCATGTAACCCCCCTCTTCAGTACCCAAGTGCACCAGACACAGCTCTAGGAGGGAACTTACTAAATAATATAATTTTTGGCAACATTGAGGGTTTAATACCAGCTACATTTAAAAGCATGTTACCCTTATTAGCTGAATCAATTCACCATCAGGATGCTCTCATTGTTGCCCTCACAGAGTCACACCTTAACCATAATATAAAAGATGCGGAAGTTACCATCGCAGGGTACACTTCCTTCCGCACCGACCGCACTAATACCATCAAGGGTGTCGTCATCACCTACATCAAAGATGAGTTTGTTCCCTACACAAAGGTCATCTTGTCAGCTTCTATCTCAAACACGGAGGCACAAGTCTTACACATCAAAAGATTGGACCTCACTATCATAACCATATACCGTCCCCCAGCCTGTATTGACTTCAAAACCACTCTTGAAAATATCCGAATAGCATTGGATAAAATCCCACCACCATCCCCAACAATCATTATCACAGGCGACTTTAACTTTCCGATCATTAACTGGGCAAACGATACAATTAACAGTGGCACATCTGCAGACAAATCACAAGCCCAGCTGTTTCTCACATTTATCGAGGACTATTGTTTAACGCAAATCATACAGTCACCGACACGACTTAACAATATCCTCGACCTATTTATTACCAATAATGAGCACATCATCCATGATCAAGAAATTCACCACACTAACCTCAGTGATCACAACCTAATCACGGTGACCACCAACATAGACACCAATGGCCTCGCCAACCCTGCTCTTGTCGCCAGAACACCAGTCTCGGATCTTACATTCAGTGACCTAAATTTCTATAACAAAAATGTGGATTGGGACGCCCTTCGAGCACAAATAGGAGCAATTGACTGGCTATCGCTCCTGACGTCACAATCCATTGACGCCCAACTCGACATAATTTTAAACCTACTACTAGAGGCATGCGTCACCCATGTCCCACGGAGGTCCTCAGGTTCCAACACTACTACAATACCACGAGACCGACGTGCCCTAATGCACGCTCGGACCAGGCTTAGAAAAAAGTCCACCACGAACCAACATGACCGTGATCTCATCAATGCCAAAATAGACAGGATAAATACTGCCCTAGTCAACTCCGCAACCAATGAATTACACCTCAAGGAAGCAAAGGCAGTAGCTTCAATCAAGACCAACCCTAAATTTTTCTATAAATATGCTTTCACAAAGTCGAAAACTCGCATACCAGTTGGCCCCTTAACAGTGAATGATGACATCATAACAGACCCACAAGCCATCAGCAACACAATCAAAGACCAATACGAGACTGTATTTAGTACCCCGCTGCCATCCAAAGTCATTCATGACAAGGCCACATTCTTCAACTCGCCAATAGAAAGGGCAGACCAACTCCTGGACGTCAACATCACCTTACATGACATTACCAACGCAATCAAGACGTTGAAGGAAAACTCTGCGGCTGGACCAGATCACTTACCAGCCATCCTCCTCAAGCAGTGTGCACTCGAAGTGTCCGTCCCTTTACTTACCTTCTACAGGGAATCTCTCACCTCTGGTGTAGTGCCACAGTTGCTGCGCTCAGCGAGGATCACCCCAATCTACAAGGGAGGATCAAGGTGTGAGGCAAAAAACTACCGACCCATCGCACTCACCTCCCATCTCGTCAGGACTCTAGAGAAAATTATAGTTTTAAAGATTACCACCTTTCTAGAGTCTACAAGCCAACTCAACAAAGGTCAGCATGGCTTCAGACGGGGACGTTCGTGTCTCTCACAACTTCTGGCACACCATGAAAGGATCGTCTATGCTCCGGAGTCCAACACCATGCTTGATGTCATATACTTGGACTTTGCCAAGGCTTTTGATAAAGTCGATCATGGGGTGCTGTTGCACAAGCTGAGATGCATGGGTATCTCGGGTCGACTAGGTCTCTGGATCTCCGAGTTCCTCACAAACCGGACCCAGTTCGTGGCAGTTGGTGGCGCCTGCTCTGACGTGTCACCTGTCGTGTCCGGTGTCCCCCAGGGCTCGGTGTTGGGGCCACTACTCTTTTTAATCCACATACATGATATTGACCACAACATCACCCACTCTACCGTCACCTCTTTCGCAGACAACACCCGCATCTCCAAAACTATAAACAATCAAGATGACGCAGTGCTCCTACAGAATGACCTCGACACTATATACCAATGGGCAGCCATGAACAACATGGCATTTAACAATTCTAAATTTAAACACCTCGCTTATAATACCAACCCCAGCGCTCAACCAACCACCAGCTACACGGCTCCAGACGGTAACACAATCTCAAACCCGTATGAAGTCCAAGATTTGGGGGTGTGCTTCAGCAGTGATGCCACCTTTTCTACCCACATAGCTGCCACAGCCAAGAAAGCGCGCTCCCAGCTAGGTTGGATCATGAGAACACCCGAGATCCCTTCCCTATGCTTACCCTTTATAAGTCCATGGTGGTCCCCCTTCTAGAGTACTGCTGCCAGCTGTGGTCTCCATGGACAACAGGCGACATCAGGGCACTGGAAGCGGTGCAGCGTTCCTTCACCCACCGCATCACCATCTTCCGCAACCTCAACTACTGAGATCGGCTACTAGCCCTCGGCCTCCACTCTCTCCAGAGGCGTAGAGAAAGGTACGTCATTCTCTACATATGGAAGATCATGAGGGGGCTTGTGTCGAACGACATTGGTATCTCCTTGTATGACCAACCGAGGCTGGGCCGCCTGTGCACTGTGAATAGAGTTCACCCACGCGCGCTCACAAGAGTGAAGACCTTAAAAACCAATGTGTTCGCCACGCGAGGCTCGACCCTCTTTAATGCCCATCCTATCACTCTGCGCGCAAAAACCGACGTGTCACTAGAAACGTTCAAAGCGTCCCTGGATCGCTTCCTCCGAACGTTACCGGACGAGCCTCCCATGCCCCATTATCACTCCCGCTCCAGCACCAATTCCATCGTGGACTGGCTGGCTATTCAGCGTGCGGACGGCAAGTTCACCTACCACGAGGCGTTGACCCCTCGCGACCTCGAGGCGGAGTAGCAGAGCTGCTAGCGTCTTCAACTTCAATCAAGGAATCAAGGAAGGAATCAAGGTGTGTGTGTGTGTGTGTGTGTGTGTGTGTGTGTGTGTGTGTGTGTACGTGTGTACGTGTGTGTGTGTGTGTGTGTGTGTGTGTGTGTGTGTGTGTGTGTGTGTGTGTCTGTACGTGTGTGTGTACTTGTGTGTGTGTGTGTGTGTGTGTGTGTGTGTGTGTGTGTGTGTGTGTGTGTGTATGTGTGTGTGTGTATGTGTGTGTGTGTGTGTGTGTCTGTACGTGTGTGTATGTGTGTGTGTGTATGTGTGTGTGTGTATGTGTGTGTGTGTGTGTGTGTGTGTGTGTGTGTGTGTGTGTGTGTGTGTGTATGTGTGTGTGTATGTGTGTGTGTGTGTGTATGTGTGTACGTGTGTGTGTGTGTGTGTGATATAATGATATGCTGCAACATAGAAGGACTACTTCCTTATAAAAAGAAATATAAAACAAACATGCTAGGAGAAATATCACAGACTTATAATATTGTATTAATCTGCATAATGAATCCCATCTGAGGAAAGACATACGAGATGTGGAAGTGATGATAGGGGGGTATCAAATACATAGAGCAGACAGACAAGAAGGAAGAATAAAAGGAGGAGTAATTATTTATGTTCGAGAAAATATTATACCATACACCGAATTCATAGCATCGGAGTCTAATAGCGAGGTAGAATATATAATATTGTACATACACAAATGGAGAACAGTGGTAGTAACCATTTATCATCCACCAGGTTGTCTGACTGAGAACTTTGTGAGTGTGTTAGAAAAAATAAGTGTACAAGTGAAAATGATGGGAAATCCAGAGCCCTCTGTTATCATCAACGGAGATTTCAACCTGCCCAATGCTAACTTGCACAAGCTAAGTATATACTGGGGCTCACTAGCGGACAGACTACAAGCTAATGCCTTGTTTAATATGGTGGACTGCCCAATGCTAACTGGCACGAGCTAAGTATATACTGGGGCTCACTAGTGGACAGACTACAAGCTAATGCCTTGTTTAATATGGTGGACTGCCCAATGCTAACTGGCACGAGCTAAGTATATACTGGGGCTCACTAGTGGACAGACTACAAGCTAATGCCTTGTTTAATATGGTGGACTGCCCAATGCTAACTGGCACGAGCTAAGTATATACTGGGGCTCACTAGTGGACAGACTACAAGCTAATGCCTTGTTTAATATGGTGGACTGCCCAATGCTAACTGGCACGAGCTAAGTATATACTGGGGCTCACTAGTGGACAGACTACAAGCTAATGCCTTGTTTAATATGGTGGACTGCCCAATGCTAACTGGCACGAGCTAAGTATATACTGGGGCTCACTAGCGGACAGACTACAAGCTAATGCCTTGTTTAATATGGTTGAAGACCTTATGATGAGACAAATTGTGGACTTGCCAACCCACAGCCTTAACCCTTAACGTCCGGACCGCGGTCATAGACGGACCCAGGAAGCCTCCGGGTCGTGTCTTACACCCCTGCCATGTGGTGACCGGGCGAGATGAAGCACCGCTATTGCCAATGTCGGCATTTGCGAGCCCAATTTGGCGGGTTTTTTTTCACTTGGCTATACTTCACCACCATCCCTACAAATCACCATCGTCAGTCAGTGTGTTACTGACTGTAAACATGGATGGATGTGGATTAGATTTCTCGTGTGTGTCCGATTCTGTGGTGCGCCATGCTTACTTACAACACTGACTGCCACCCGCGCGGGCCACGTTCAGTTGTCGTCAGAGCCACGCCACCTAAGCGAACACAGCCGCACTCACACGAGAAAGTACCCTTCATTCCTCACTTACTTTCTCGGCAACGGAGAGTTGTAGAGAGCTGGGGTTGGTTTTATTGGAAAGAGGAAGAGTTGATGGTGCTAACAAGACCAAATTTAAGTTGTTCAGTATCGTAGTTTAGACGTACATAGTAAGTGGAATAGAGCGATTTTGGAAAAATCTGCCAAAAGCGCCCGGCCACACAGTAGGGAAAGTAAGACTAGCCCCGGACTGACAAAATGGCTATCCATAGTTATCCCGTCGCGGAGGGGTTAATACCTTGGATCTGTTCTTCACCAATAATGAAGATATTATCAGTGGTGAGTGTGTGGACGGAGGACACAACCATGTCAGATCACAAGCTCCTAATTATAGAAACCATCTTAGAATACAGGCCCATGATGGAAATTAATGGTAGCGGGAGTTCTTCTTTCTCTACTATGAATTTTTTCAGTGATAATATGGACTGGACAAGCATGAACAATGCAATCAATATTGTCAACTGGAACCAAGAGCTAAAAGACATGACTACAATAGAAATGTATGACTTTATTATAGAAAAACTCCTCTTCATTTGCTCAAAGTTTGTACCAGAAAGAAAAGTACATAGAAGAATAAATAATATACCCAGGGATAGGAAAATTCTGATGAGGAAAAGAACTAAATTGGCTGAGAAAATTCTACATAGAGAGGACAACAGAATCAAAGAACAATTGAGGAACATAGAAGAAAAGCTGGCCAAATCACATGAAGCGGAACGGATTAAAGAAGAAGAAAAAGCAGTAGAAGCTATATCCCACAACCCTAAATACTTTTATCACTATACAAAAATGAAGTCAAAGGTAAGGAGCAAAATAGGACTTTTAAAACACAATGGTACACTAGTCAGTGACTCACAACAAATGACAGAAACCTTCAATATGCAATATGTATCTGCATTTAGTGTACGAGAAAATAACCAAATAAACGAAGAACTTGACCCGGTGATAACAAGAACTTCAGACGTAGAGTCTAGAGATATTGACTTGAGTGAAATAGATATAGAACAATCAATATCCAGCATTAGACCTCAGGCCTCATTAGGACCAGATGGTGTCCCTGCTATATTACTGAAACAATGTATGAAAACACTATCCACACCTATCTACATCCTCTGGAGAGTATCCCTTCACACACGAGTAATTCCACCAATACTAAAAGAGGGATTTATTACGCCAATTTATAAAGGTGGCCACAGAACAGAGCCGAAAAATTACCCACCAGTGACATTAACATCGCACGTAATAAAAGTGTTTGAAAAAATGGTTGTCAGCAAGCTAAATGAATACCTCGATATGCACACACTTCACAATGCCAAGCAACATGGATTCAGACATGGTAGATCGTGTCTATCACAACTACTGCAACACCGTATGGACATGTTACATTCACTTGAGAACGATGCCACAGTCGATGTTATTTATCTAGACTTTTCGAAATCTTTCGACAAAGACGACCACCAAATACTGATACAGAAACTGTCACATATTGGAATCAGAGGAAAACTGCTCAAGTGGATGAAGTGCTTTTTAGAGAACAGAAACCAAGCAGTTGTTGTAGAAGGAGTGTTGAGTGGAGTGGCACAAGGGTCAGTCATTGGCCCTTTGCTATTCTTAACCCTTAACGTCCGGACCGCGGTCATAGACGGACCCAGGAAGCCTCCGGGTCGTGTCTTACACCCCTGCCATGTGGTGACCGGGCGAGATGAAGCACCGCTATTGCCAATGTCGGCATTTGCGAGCCCAATTTGGCGGTTTTTTTTTCACTTGGCTATACTTCACCACCATCCCTACAAATCACCATCGTCAGTCAGTGTGTTACTGACTGTAAACATGGATGGATGTGGATTAGATTTCTCGTGCGTGTCCGATTCTGTGGTGCGCCATGCTTACTTACAACACTGACTGCCACCCGCGCGGGCCACGTTCAGTTGTCGTCAGAGCCACGCCACCTAAGCGAACGCAGCCGCGCTCACACGAAAAAGTACCCTTCATTCCTCACTTAATTTCTCGGCAACGGAGAGTTGTAGAGAGCTGGGGTTGGTTTTATTGGAAAGAGGAAGAGTTGATGGTGCTAACAAGACCAAATTTAAGTTGTTCAGTATCGTAGTTTAGACGTACAGAGTAAGTGGAATAGAGCGATTTTGGATTTAGAGCGTCAAGGATCTAGGAGTAACATTAAGTGATGATGGCAACTTTCAACAACAAATAGACAACAGAAGTTACAAAGGCGAGACAGACAATGGGATGGATACTAAGAACCTTTACAACAAGAGAGCCCACTGTACTGTACTTCTAACACTATATAAAGCACTTATACTTCCTCTCTTAGAGTACTGCTATGTTCTCTGGAATCCAAGTACAGTAGGACAAATTAGAAAAGTAGAAGCAATGCAACGAACATTTACTACAAGGATGGCGGGTATGCAGGATAATAACTACTGGGAACGTCTAGCTGTCCTCAAATTATACTCACTGGAAAGAAGACGAGAACAATACATAATTATATACATTTGGAAAATTATTAATGGACTTGTCCCTATTCTGGAAAATGAAAGCTCAATCTGAACAGCCAACCATGGAAGAAGAGGCCTAATGTACACCATATAACGACATGGACAACACTACATGGAAGAAGAGGCCTAATGTACACCATACCACTGATATTGACGACATGGACAACACTACAAACACTAAGAGAAAACTCCATAGCAGTGCAGGGTTCCCGGCTGTTCAACTGTATCCCACGAGAGCTACCATCATACTCTGGATCTTTAGAAAGATTCAAAACTCGACTAGACGAGGTGGTGGACAAACCCTCACTGCCCCATTATTACCAGACCACTGAAGGGAACAGCCTGCTACATCAAGTTACACCGACCAACTAAAGGTGGCACACCAGCGTGACCTAGGCCGTCACCCCTAAACAACATCACAGGAAATCACAGGTGTGTGTGTGTGTGTGTGTGTGTGTGTGTGTGTGTGTGTGTGTGTACGAGAGAGAAATGAAAACTAACAAAATAAATAATTTCTTAAAATCATTGGATACAAAAACATTAAAATCTATCACAAACTATCTATCTATCAACTGTCTGTGAACCTGAAATATTAATTAAACAATGTTAATTAAACAAAGTAATAATAATAATAATAATAATAATAATAATAATAATGATGATGATAATTATGCTAATAATAATAATGATGATAATGATGCTAATAATAATAATGAGAGGTGCTGCATTACAGTTTATGGTATTTATTGAGAGAATTACCATTTTGCAGCAGTGTTGACAGATCCGAGTATTTTGCCCCAGTCATTCATTGTACATTATCACGATTATTTCCCGGTAGTCTGCCCAGGTTAAGTCCCGGTAGTCTGCCCAGGTTAAGTCCAGGTAGTCTGCCCAGGTTAAGACCTGGTAGTTTGCCTATGTTAAGTCCTGGTAGTCTGCCCGGGTTAAGACTCGGTAGTTTGTTCAGGTTAAGTCCCGGTAGTCTGCCCAGGTTAAGACCTGGTAGTTTGTCCAGGTTAAGTCCTGGTAGTCTGCCCAGGTTAAGACCTGGTAGTTTGCCTAGGTTAAGTCCTGGTAGTCTTCCCGGGTTAAGACCCGGTAGTTTGTCCAGGTTAAGTCCTGGTAGTCTGCTGTGGTCTAGTCTAGTCTAGGTAATAGTCAAACCAGCACTATTTGATACTCTGGGTGATGGCCAGAGGTGTCTGTACTACTACCCCGGGCATCAGTCACCAGGCCTATAAACTTATAATCCACCTCTTTACCTTACCCTCCTGTCTGTCTCTCTATCTGTCTGTCTCTCAATATACTTTAGTTTTTTCTCATGCTATGACTTTGTTTCCTATAAAATATCCCTTTACTCTCTATATAATATCCTTTGCTTGGCTGTACAAAGCAGGACAGAGGGAGTGTGATGAATATTTCATGGTGATGGTATAGCAAGGAATGAATTACTTGACCTGACCAACAGTAGGTAGGTGTGACCTGAGTGTGTCATGTACAGTCAAGGACACTGAGACAGCAACACAACACTACACATATGTGTTGCCAAGTATACTGTAAGATATACAAAGTATAGTTGTTCCATCTTCAAATCCAAAGTTATTTATAAAACCAAGCAGTAGCCTAAAACAACTAATTATTTCATAGTGATGAAGGCAAGCAATGATAGTATGAGTGAGTGAGAGAGATTATACATACATACATACATACATACTGTTACATATATACACATAAACAACTAATTATTTCATAGTGATGAAGGCAAGCAATGACAGACCCAAAATAAATAAATAAAATTACCTGTGGATGAAGGAGTGTGCATTGATGTACAATTGATGCTGCAACACCTCTTGGTTCACACCTGTTGCAACACCTCGTTAATCAATCCTACCTGGAAATGTAAATAATGTAATAATCATCATAATAATAAAATATGTAACACAACAATATCTATATTTAACTACCAGTACTCTATGTTAAATATGGAAACAATTACTGTTATTATTGTTATTGTGTATATTTTTTGGGTAAATATGGAAAGAATTACCATTATTGCGTACATTTTTTTCAGTAAATATTGAAGGAATTACAGTTATTGTGTATGGTTGTTGTTTTTTGTTAAATTTAAATGGGGCATTTTGAAATTAGCCTGACCTTACCTTACCTAACCTAACCTAACCTAAACCAAGGCAGACTACCAGGATCTAACCTGGACAAACGACCGGGAAATAACCGTGGTAAAGTACGGGAAATGACCAGGGCAAAATACTGGGACCTAGCCAGATCTGGCAACACTGCTATAACACGGTAATTCTTTCAATAAATACAGTATTTTGCCCCGGCCATTTCCTGTACTTTACCACGGTTATTTCACGGTAGTTTGCCCAGGTTAGGTTAGGTCTGGTAGTCTGCTGTGGTCTAGGTTAGGTAAGGTTAGGTAAGGTAGATAAGGTAAGGTTAGGTTAGGTTAGGTTAGGTAAGGTCAGATAAGGTAGATAAGGTAAGGTTAGGTAAGGTAGATAAGGTTAGGTTAGGTAAGGTAAGGTAAGGCGGGGCGAGGTAAGGTAAGGTTAGGTAAGGTAAGGTAAGGTAAGGTTAGGTAAGGTAAGGTAAGGTAAGGTAAGGTAAGGTTAGGTAAGGTAGATAAGGTTAGGTTAGGTTAGGTAAGGTAAGGTAAGGTAAGGTAAGGTAAGGCGGGGCGGGGCGAGGTAAGGTTAGGTAAGGTAAGGTTAGGTAAGGTTAGGTCAGGTCAGGTCAGGTCAGGTAAGGTTAGGTCAGGTTAGGTTAATTTCAAAATGCTTCCTTTGAATGTCTTTGAAATTTGTGCCATAGAATAAAATAGTTTTATAATGTTCTAAATAAGTGGGTAATGAAGGTAGAAAAAACAGTACATGATAAATGGTAATTCATTCCATATTTACCAAAACACCATAATGAAAAATGTTTTAAAATGGTCTACATAAAAAGTATTTATTAATAAATACTGTATAATATCTATATAAGTAGGTAATTATATTAAAATATACAATATAGTTAATGAAGTAATTCTGTAAATTTACCATAACAATTTTAACTCTACTAAATGAATAAATAAATTAATTAAATAGTTTTAACATTCTGTGGGACATATGAGGACTTTTCCCATCTTATTTATCCTTTTATCACCATTTATTTATATCACAGGGACAATTTATTTACTTAACACCTTGAAATAAATAATGGTACTAAAATAATGGTAGTAATAATCTAATAATTATATGTTATTGCCTTATTTCATCATTTATCATCTTATTTATCCATTTATCATCATTTATTTACTTATCAACATCTTGAAATAAATAATTAAAATAAAGGTAGTAATAATTAAATACCTATCTTATCGTCTTATTTATCCATTTATCGTCATTAATCTACATCATAGGGATCCTTTATTTACTTATCAACACCTTGGAATAACCAAGTAATAAATAATTAATTAAATAAAGACAACATTTACCCGTAACAAAATCATTATCTATTTTTTCCATTCACCGGTTCGTCTTATTTCGTCATTTATCGACATATTTATCCATTTATTACCCTTTATCTACATTATAGGGGTCATTTATTTACTTATCAACACTTCAGAATTGTCAAGGAATAAATAATTAATTAGATAAAGTTAATATTTACAAGTGATAAATTTTTCCATTCGCAGATTCACAATTTATCATATTATTCTGTCATTTATCGTCTTATTTATGCATTTATCGTCACTTATCTACATCATAGGGGTCATTTATTTACTTATCAACACCTTGGAATGGTCAGGGAATAAATCATTAATTAAATAAAGACAATATTTACCTTCTAGTCTGGGAACCATGATTACCTCTGTCTGTTGGCTGTGTTGATCTCTCGTCAGTGTTACCAGCTCAGATGTTTGTTGATCTCTCATCAGTGTTACCAGCTCAGGTTTAGTAAGTTCAATTATGTAACTTTGCAACGGCTCCCTTTTTGTTTATTTATTGTTATTTATTTATTTGTTATTTATTTATTGTTATTTATTTATTTGTTATTTATTTATTCGTTATTTATTTATTTGTTATTTATTTATTTGTTATTTTTGTTATTTATTTATTTGTTATTTTTGTTATTTATTTATTTGTTATTTTTGTTATTTATTGTGGGTTTTTTTCTATGGTACCTGCTGAGTTTTTTTCTCTTTTTTTCCACAATACTACTACTAATATATCTTTTATATTTCCAAATAATAATTGTCCACATAATTCTGATGTATTATATTTAAATCCTTCATGTGTTGTTCTTTATTACCAAGATATTTACTACAATGGAAGGAGGGTGTCGGTGGATATTGGATTGTGCCTTTACAAGGAGGGAGTGTTTACTTTTATGAGCGACTATACTATTATATCAGACGTAGGTTATTTTATAGTTATACTTAAAATAGTATATTCTCTCTTATTTAAATAAAATAAGAGAAAACGAAACGTAGAGAATATTTTAAAGGGTAACATAACAAATATTTCCTCAAGTCTCATTTTTACAAACAAAGGTTCAGAGGCTGGTTAAAATATATTTTTAGGACTTTGGATATATATATATATATATATATATATATATATATATATATATATATATATATATATATATATATATATATATATATATATATATATATATATATATATATATATATATATATATATATATATATATATATATATATATATATATATATATATATAACAAACATTGTATCAAAATATACTTACCAGTATTTTAAAAGTGCAGATTCGTCCTTTACAATGCTTACAAACCAATTAATTGTGCACGACTGTAAAACCAATTCCAATTCACCTAAAACCAATTAAATGCTTTACAACCTACAAAACACCTATACAAACGATTCTTGGTGATGTACAAATTGCCTCTTAATTACATGAAAACATATTGGTAAAACTGCTTTCCACAGGCGCAGTTTCTTCCATGAGCCAATTTCCTTCATCTGGGGTAATCTTAAAGGGATGACGTCACAGTGCATTCCTGGACAACAACCTGGAGTAGAAATGTGACGTCACAGGGAACTTCATCTTATTCACCAGCTTTACCAGACGTAGGAGTTATAGAGTCTTTATTAAAACCATGATAACTGTGTATTTACTTATTCACCAGCTTTACCAGACGTAGGAGTTATAGAGTCTTTATTAAAACCATGATAACTGTGTATTAACTTATTCATCAGCTTTACCAGACGTAGGAGTTATAGAGTCTTTATTAAAACCATGATAACTGTGTATTAACTTTTAATAGGAGGGTCAAATGAATACAAGTGTCATAGTAATTATTCATGTAACCACAGTAATATATTAACTGCACCATACATGATATACATAGCATAGATTATAATGGCATATCATTTGAAGGTATAATTAATTAAAGTGATATGGTAAGTATTTTGGCTTTGTATAATCAGAAAGGTTAATTATTATTGGTGTGATCCTATCCATCCCTAGTATATTATTGGTCACCCTAGCTGGTGTATTACCATTCACCCTAGCTGGTATAGTATTAAACACCCTAGCTGGTATAGTATTAAACACCCTAGTATCTTATTAGGTCTGGTATAATATTTTAATAAGACAGGACATTATTTAATAAAGGCTTTGCAACCTCTCCCCTTGTGTGTGTGTGTGTGTGTGTGTGTGTGTTAGTAAGGTTACCACGCTCTGTTAGTAAGGTTACCACGCTCTGTTAGTAAGGTTACCACGCTCTGTTAGTAAGGTTACCACGCTCTGTTAGTAAGGTTACCACGCTCTGTTAGTAAGGTTACCACGCTCTGTTAGTAAGGTTACCACGCTCTGTTAGTAAGGTTACCACGCTCTGTTAGTAAGGTTACCACGCTCTGTTAGTAAGGTTCCCACGCTCTGTTAGTAAGGTTACCACGCTCTGTTAGTAAGGTTACCACGCTCTGTTAGTAAGGTTACCACGCTCTGTTAGTAAGGTTACCACGCTCTGTTAGTAAGGTTACCACGCTCTGTTAGTATGGTTACCACGCTCTGTTAGTAAGGTTACCACGCTCTGTTAGTAAGGTTCCCACGCTCTGTTAGTAAGGTTACCACGCTCTGTTAGTTAGCAAGATTCCATTTGAGTGACTTATTTTTAAAACAAAAATTTATAGCTCGGATGAAACTAAATTTTAATCGATAAATTGAAATGATAGCGATTCCTCTTTTAACTATACTGTATAATATATTATGTCAGGGATCAGATGCCCTCAATGGTACTAATTAGGGGATCTGTTAGGCATAGTTTAAGGGGAGTAACCTATTAGGGAAAATTAGAAGGCTACGGATTCCTCCTAACTATGCCAGGAAACTGAACCCCTCCATATGGAATTCTACGGGGGATGTGTTTTATAGCTGAGTTTGGAGGCTTACATGGACTCCAAATGGACCACAAAAGGTGGCTTCCCTTATTGAAGAAATCATCAGAGACCTTCCAATTCACCAACAGTAAAATAATTCATCTTCCTTTAATAAAACTTTGGCAGCAGCAGCAGCAGCAACATTATAAATTTGTTATCTGCATTTGTTATAGTCACTCTTTGTACCCACGATAATGATGATCCGTGGAGCTCACCTTCTCCAAAAATATCTATTAGTGACTCTGTAAAATATGTATCATAATTTGACGGTAATTACACACTAGCTTACATGCATTTATAAGAGTAAAGACCCCCCCCCCCCATACACACACAAACACACAAAGAAAATTACATCTATTTGTATTGTACACCTACAGGCATTCATAAGGGCAAAAGCTCACACACACACACGAGGAAATATCCATCTAAATTTATTGCACACTAGAGGCATTCATAAGAGAAAATACACCCCCCTCCTCACACACACACACACACACACACGAGGAAAAACCCACCTAATAATATTATAACTGGTAACAAGAGTGTGTTGAGTCCTGGTAATGCCTGGTAGGAAGAAGTATAAACATTATAGAGGGTCACACACACACAGGATGAGGCATGAATTGAGGCACAGTGTTATGATCAGACCAACCAAACAGACTCCTTTCCCTCCTCAAACACTCATATACCACAGCCCTTGGACGTCAGACACAGTGTTACCAGAACTGACACCACCACACGAGGAATAATTATAGGGTTTTGCCAGGAGAGCGGGGGGGGAGGGGGAGGGGGGCTGTAATTGTTGTTTTATGACTGTACGTTAACCCTTTTTTTTTTTAGATGTGGTTTGAATGAAACATGAACATGAAGGAAAACCCTTCAAAAGCTCCGCCTCTTAATGATTCAAGTGAAAAAATAAAATATCCATATGTAAAGGTCTCAAAAATATTAATTATGTTCGATCTGGATTTTCGTATTCATATGGTTATATTGAAATTTTGAAAAAAAAAAAAAAATGATAATAAATTATTCAATGTCGGAGGAAGAGAGTGAGTGAGTGTGTGAATGAGTGAGTGAGTGAGTCAGTTGAACCCCTTTTAAGAAGTGGTCGCCCCAAGAACAACAATTAGGCCGGAGCTAAAAACGTAAATAAACATATAAAAAATAAGTTAATTAATATAATAAATAAAATAAACAACCAGGGAAAATAAATAGCAGTATCATTTGGGATCTTTGGACTGAAATTGGCAAGGATAGGCTAATGTGACAGGTGTGGATGATGTGATAAGTGAGGAGTGAGTGACAGGTGTGGGAAGTGTGACAGATGTAGGAAGAGTGACAGGTGTGGACAGTGTGAGAGGTGTAGGAAGCGTGACAGGTGTGGTTAGTGTGAGAGGTGTAGCAAGCGTGACAAGTGTGGATAGTGTGAGAGGTGTTGGAAGCTAGGTAGTATATACAGTATAGGTGTAGTAGTAGTAATGATAAGTGTGGTAGGTATAAAGGTATAATTTACTTACATTTCTGGAAGGCATTCAATATATAATGTAAAACTACGTAACTGCAATACAACATTATTATTATTAGGTTTGTTGTTTTGTAATCACTGAGTCATTAGCTTGGTAGCAAGGTAAATTTAACATGCTTGGTAGACCATTCATTTTAGTACCTTCAGAATAATGACCTCTCTATCCGTATATGTAGTCTGTGTAAGAATTCCTGTAGGTAACTGTACAAGCATGGACGAATGGCTGGCTGGCTTGTGGAATGTATTATGGGGCCCTGTGATGTAGTCGGAAAATTGGAGATAACTAAGTCCATCAGATATTGCCACAAAACACCACCTAAATGGAAGGAGCTTGTTTCGTGGCGTGGTCAGGAAAAATCAGGAGACTCCAAATTTC
>JAWZYT010002664.1:215000-220000 GCA_034508575.1 Petrolisthes manimaculis
GACAAACAGGATAATAATCAAACACACTTGGGTTTATGATATTTTTTTGAAAGGCTCATGACAGATTGTAAGCTTACTGAAACACCCAAGTTAGTATTTTCTGTAACCTAAATTAATATTCATAGCAATTATTGTCTATTAGCATTGATATGTATAAAATATCAAATAGATGGTAGATTTACAATTAGTCATCAGGTTTAGTTTTGAAGTAACAGAATAATACACACATAAAGGGACGAGTCGGAACATTCTCCAGCAGGTTCCTTGAGTTGAGAACACACACACCAAGCAGACTCTATATTCAGGAGAGGGTCAAGGGGGGAGGTGGTGGTGGTGGAGGGGGGGGGGGGGTTAGAGGGAGAGGGGTTTGGGGAGGAGTGGGAACAAAATTGTAAGGTGTGGCCTGGAATCCATCAGAGAGTAAGGAGCCTTCAGTCTGAGTACATACACGTCCTTTCAGTTCATAGACAATACTATAACTGGACCTGACAGCCAAGCCAAGTACTCCATGCATCAGAGAGTAAGGAGCCTTCAGTCTGAGTACATACAAGTCCTTTCAGTTCATAGACAATAATATAACTGGACCTGACAGCCAAGCCAAGTACTCCATGCATCCCGTTATACACCAACATAATAATTAACTTCATTCTTCAGGGTGAGTATAAATTAAGGTACCCTGTGATGTGGTCAGAATATTGGAGGTAAATGAGTCCTTCAAATAATGTCATGGTAAACCCCCTGTGTGGAAAGAACTTGTTTTGTGACATAGTCAGGAGGAATCCGAAGCCTCCAATTCTGAAACACAATCCCAGGCTCATTGATACCGATAATAATTACATATATTACGTTGTTTCATTGATATTCGTAGCTCATAATAACTTCTTTAAATTTGGAAATAGTGTAACAATCTCTGACTATAAAAATATGTACAGAAAGATATAAACATTATTAATTCATTAAGTATAGTATTTTGCAAGGCAAAACTTTATTATATCTATAGCCATTTAATTCGCCTGGTGTTTATCCAAATAATATTATATCCGAATCAAACATATATTATAATGGAGGAACAAGCTTAACCCCTCCGCGACGGGATAACTATGGATAGCCATTTTGTCAGTCCGGGGCTAGTCTTACTTTCCCTACTGCCTGGCCGGGCGCTTTTGGCCGATTTTTCCAAAATCGCTCTGTTCCACTTACTCTGTACGTCTAAACTACGATACTGAACAACTTAAATTTGGTCTTGTTAGCACCATCAACTCTTCCTCTTTCCAATAAAACCAACCTCAGCTCTCTACAACTCTCCGTTGCCGAGAAATTAAGTGAGGAATGAAGGGTTCTTTTTCGTGTGAGCGCGGCTGTGTTCGCTTAGGTGGAGTGGCTCTGACGACAACTGAACGTGGCCCGCGCGGGTGGCAGTCAGTGTTGTAAGTAAGCATGGCGCAACACAGAATCGGACACGCACGAGAAATCTAATCCACATCCATCCATGTTTACAGTCAGTAACACACTGACTGACGATGGTGATTTGTAGGGATGGTGGTGAAGTATAGCCAAGTAAAAAAAAACCCGCCAAATTGGGCTCGCAAATGCCGACATTGGCAATAGCGGTGCTTCATCCCGCCCGGTCACCACATGGCAGGGGTGTAAGACACCACCCGGCCGCTTCCTGGGGCCGTCTATGACCGCGGTCCGGACGTTAAGGGTTAAAAAACAACATTGTAATTCACTTCACATCAAAAATTACTATCTTTCCTAAAAACACATTTAATTCTGATTATAATTTCACTGTGGTTCATTAAAATGTGTCAATATTATTGTCCTTCACTTTCCTTTGATGTAAAGTATAAACTGATGGTAAAATATACAAGCCTAAATACACTCTCGTAGCGGTGATTAGCGGAACACACGAGCACTACACCCCACAGTGACCAAGGGGAGACTGACTGGTGCCAAGTACTGACGTCACTTTATATAGAGGTGGAGTTGCCAAGTGTTACCAGATCACTCAACTCAACACAATGTAAACAATGAGTTGCCAAGTGTTACCAGATCACTCAACTCAACACAATGTAAACAATGAGTTGCCAAGTGTTACCAGATCACTCAACTCAACACAATGTAAACAATGAGTTGCCAAGTGTTACCAGATCACTCAACTCAACACAATGTAAACAAACGATCACTATTTTACATAGAGTTGTAATTTTATTTCAACGGGACACTATTATTATAAACAATACATACATACATACATACACACATATATACATACTGTACACACATACATACATACATACATACATACATACACACATACATACATACATACATATATTCATAATAAAAATCCCCAATATGTAATAAATATATCATCTTTAATAAATAATAATAATAATAATAATAATAATAATAATAATAATAATAATAATAATAATAATAATAATAATAATAATAATAATAATAATAATAATAATAATAATAATAATAATAATAATAATAATATCAATAACAATAACAATAATAATAATAATAATAATAATAATAATAATAATAATAATAATAATAATAATAATAATAATAACAATAATAATAATAATAATAATAATAATAATAATAATAATAATAATAATAATAATAATAATAATAATAATAATAATAATAATAAATATAATAATAATATTAATAATAATAATAATAATAATAATAATAATAATAATAATAATAATAATAATAATAATAATAATAATAATAATAATAATAATAATAATAATAATAATAATAATAATAATAATAATAATAATAACAACAACAACAACAACAACAACAACAACAATAATAATAATAATAATAATAATAATAATAATAATAATAATAATAATAATAATAATAATAATAATAATAATAATAATAATAATAATAATAATAATAATAATAATAATAATAATAATAATAATAATAATAATAAATATAATTATTATTATTATTTGATTGATAGATATATACATACATACATACATACGTACACACACATATATACTCTCTCTCTTTCTTTCTTTCTTTCACATACATACATACATACACTCTCTCTCACATACACACACACTCCAGCTCTCTGTGTGTATGTGTATGTGTATATTATTTCTCTCTCTCTCTCTCTCTCTCTCTCTCTCTCTCTCTTGTGTTCACCTCCGAAGATGACCTTGTCTCTAGCTTGACTGTAGATGAGCCATTGGGAGGAAGTGATCATAATATGATTAGGTTCTCACTGCAAGTACCCAAGTCTAAAGTTAAAATTCAGAAACAGAGTAAACCCGACCTCAGTAGGGCAGATTTCTGTAATCTGAGAAAGGGAGTTAGTGCAATGCATTTGGAAATGGGCCAAGGGGTGAATGAGTCTTGGTGCTTATTCCGAGACTGCTTTATGGCACAACAATCAATGTTCGTGCCCTCTAAGCCAGTTGGATCCCCAATGTCCCAACCCAAATGGTTCACACGAGAAATAGCAGCTACAATTAGGAAAAGAAAGGTAGCCTACCGCCAGTTCAAAAGAACTGGTAATTTAGAGATACAAAGTGAATATTACCACCTACGTAGGAAGGTGAAATCACTTATAGACAGAGCCAAGCGTAACGAGGAACTCCGGATTGCAGCCTTGTGTAAGGAGAATCCCAAGGAGTTTTTTGGTTATGTAAATAGCAGAAAACCAATTAGAAACAAGATAGGCCCATTGCATGATGGGAACGGTGTTTTGCAAAACACTAATGAAAAGATGGCAGACATTCTAAATTCCCATTTCTCATCAGTGTTCACCCGAGAAGATGGGGGTAACATCCCTGAGCCAGGCACTACTCATGAGGGTGTTACCATAGAAAGAGTCCAATGTAGTGAAGCAAAAGTTAGAGACAGAATAGGTAAATTAAGTGTCAACAAATCTCCCGGTCCTGATGAATTTCTTCCTAGGGTCTTGCGAGAGGTATGTGACCAGGTAACCCCTTACCTGGCTGCTATCTTCAATATATCACTTGAAACAGGAGAGGTCCCATCTGACTGGAAGGAAGCAAATGTGACTCCCATATTTAAAAAGGGAGATCGCCATCTTCCTGGAAACTACCGTCCAATCAGCCTTACATCTGTAGTAGGAAAGGTATTGGAGGGTATAGTTGCAGATAGAATAGTAGATCATCTTGAATCATATAATTTATTGTATGATTCACAGCATGGCTTTAGGCGTCGGCGTTCATGTTTGACCAACTTGATTGAATTTTTCCACGGTATGCTTTCTGAGTATGACCAATGCCGGGCAATAGACATCCTTTATCTGGACTTTCAGAAAGCCTTTGATAAAGTACCTCATCAGAGGTTGATGGCAAAAACCCGTGCACTGGGAATAAGGGGCATGCTTGCTAAATGGATTGAGAATTGGCTAACTGACCGGCGCCAAAGAGTAGTAATCAATGGGGAAGCCTCAAGTTGGGCATCAGTCACAAGTGGGGTTCCTCAAGGTTCAGTTCTAGGTCCGCTACTCTTTATAATCTACATTAATGATATAGATGTGGGCATTGTCAGTCGAATTGCAAAATTTGCTGATGACACCAAGTTAGGGTGTAATGCTTCATCATTTGAAAAGGTAGAACAATTACATAAAGACCTAGAGAAAGTAGGAAAGTGGTCTGAACGATGGCAGATGCCATTCAATTTGGACAAGTGTAAAGTGATGCACATAGGTCCAGCCAACCAGAGAGCCAGTTACTCTCTGTTGGGAAGTGAAATTAGTAGTACTGACTTGGAGAAAGACTTAGGTGTACTGATCAGCAGTGACCTCAAATTCTCCAAGCAGTGCCTCGCAGTAGAGAAGAAAGCCCAGAGGCTTCTTGGTTATATAAAGAGGCAATTTAGATTTAGAAATAAAGAGATAGTCCTCACTCTGTACAATTCTTTGGTTCGGCCACATCTGGAATATGCTGTGCAGTTCTGGTCGCCGACTCTCAAGAAAGACA
>JAWZYT010002664.1:230000-242500 GCA_034508575.1 Petrolisthes manimaculis
TTTTTGAGAATGTGGATACTCAGCTTTTGGAAAATATTGAAGCCTTACAAGTGTGGTGGGTTGGCAAGCTAACAAACCAATACCACTGTGGAATCAAGCCTAAAATAATCTTATATCACACATCTCAAAACCCTTCACACACATACAGTTGGCTCCACTCCCGTGTTTCTCCCCTATCGTTGCCAATGTTGGGCCAGTCAGAAATTCGAATCCCGATTCACAAGTTAAAATATTCGAAATATTCATACTTTCACTCAAAGGATATGAATATTTCGAATTTTTCAACTTGTGGATCAGGATTAGAATTTCTGACTGGCCCAACATTGGCAACGAGAGAGGATAAATGCGGAAGTGGAGCCAACTGTACATATTACAGCCCTAATTACACTTGGTGATGGCATTCTCCCAGTCTTAGTAAGGCCCGTAGTATTAAAAAAAATTGAGGGCCCTTACTGGAGCTCTAAGAACCCTCCAAATAATCCAGGCCACAGAAAGCTTCAGTGTTTCTAATAGGGAATCTGTTGCCTGGAGTAGTTTGGAGAATTCATAGAGCTCCAGTAAGGGCCCTCAATTTGTTTAAAACTACGGGCGTAAGTAACCCCTAAGTAGTCAAAGATGTTGCCAACAAGTAGCCTTAATTACTTTTCTAGAGTACCGTACCAGTATATCATTGGTCAGTGTGTGTATACTACAGTGAGTTAATTTTCAACTATGTTAACTGATGACATTTCCGATACAAGTCTACCTCACTGGAAAATGAAAAGAAATGAACTGTAAAAGTTGTGTTTATAATAATTTCAAACTATATTCATGGATTATAAACTACATGTGAATCTATAAGAGCTGTGATGCCTTATTACTACTGAAGGTGAACATCAGACTCGAATACTAAGTATAGTTTATTTAATATAGAACACAACAGTAATATAAGATACAGTAGTGGAACCAATAGTAGGTAGTGATGTAGGGCACCATGTATTAGTTCTTGGTAGTAGTATAGGACACAGTGTCTGGGTTCTTGGTGGCTTGGTGTGTGTGTATGGTAGCAAGGCAAGGCAAGGCAAGGCAAGGGGAGAGAAACACTAATGTTGAGGTGACTGCTGGCTAATAAAGGAGAGAGTGATGGGTATAGGATTGGTTGGTGTCCTGTATATATGACAAGTTAATGCTGGCATGTGTATGAGAGAGTGATGGGTATAGGCTTGGTTGGTGTTCTGTATATATGACAAGTTAATGCTGGCATGTGTATGAGAGAGTGATGGGTATAGGCTTGGTTGGTGTCCTGTATATATGACAAGTTAATGCTGGCATGTGTATGAGAGAGTGATGGGTATAGGCTTGGTTGGTGTCCTGTATATATGACAAGTTAATGCTGGCATGTGTATGACAGACAATGGGAAGTAAAGGAAGGGCAGAAAGTCCATTTAAAGCTGGAAGCTTTTTGGGCAGTACTGCAAACTTAAATGTAGAACTTAATTTATGGTACAAACCACGAAAATTACACATATACTGTATGTTAATAATAATAATATTAGTAGTAGTAATAATAACAATAATAGTAATTAACATAAATAGTAAGCAAAGTGATAATATTAATACAATAACATTATTATAGAATTATAATTGATTAATAATTGTTATTATTAAAAATAATAATAATAATTAATGTTGTAATAATTATCAAATAGTAATATTGTAAATAATAATTAATGCAATAATATTAAATACAATAACATTATTATGGAGTTATAATTGACTATTAGTAATTATTATTATTAATATTGTGATAATTCTTAAATAGAAATATTGTAAATAATGATGCAACTTATAATATTAATACAATAATATTAGTATAAGATAATAATTGATCAAACTGAGAACACACTATTACAGAACACACATCGACTTACATTAATAATTAAGAAGAATAGTTTTTCTTTTAATGTTTTTAAAAGGAATATATTGAGAATATGTTTTTTTTTAATAATTAATAATATATAATTAATATATAATAATATATAATTAATATATAACAATATATAATAATATATAATAATATATAATTAATACATAATAATATATAATTAATATATAATAATATATAATTAATATATAATAATATATAATTAATATATAATAATATATAATTAATATTTTTTTAATATTATAAAGAATATAATTGCATGTTTTATAAAGGTCTTAAATAATAATAGAAGTTAGTGTTAATAAAGTGTTAATAAAGGTGTTAAAAGGTTAATAAAGTGTTAGAGGGGTGCAGGAATAGGGGGACAGGCTTGGGGGGGGGGTTTAGGGGGTGCAGGAATAGTGATACAGGCTTGGGGGGGTTAGGGGGTGCAGGAATAGAGGGACAGGCTTGAGGGGGGTGTTAGTGGGGTGTGGGTATAGGGGACAGGCTTTCTACCCCCCCCCCCCCAGCCTGTCCCCCTACCCCTGTACCACCTTAAAGTTTTTTAAATATGTAAGTAATATTATATATATATATATAAGAGAGAGAGAGAGAGAGAGAGAGAGAGAGAGAGAGAGATACAAGATAGACCATTATGGAATTAGGTGGATTGAGTTCATGTAATCCGATGTCTGGTTGATCAGCTGAACATTTGCCATCACAGAGATCAACTATTTCTTGAATTTGTTGAAAGAAGATCTGGAAATTGATAAAAAGTATAAAATAAATAATGCAATAAAGTAATGTTGAATTAATTGTTCTGCAACCCAACCCAAAATGATGGGAGGTGGCTATTATATATATGAGTATACTGTATATATATATGGGATGTGAAAGAGGAGGGAGAGAGGGAGATGTATAGTATACTGTATGTATGTATAGTAGTGGAGAGAGGGGACAGTGTGTGTGTGTGTGGGGGGGGGGGGCTATTATATATATGAGTATACTGTATACATATATGGGATGTGAAAGAGGAGGGAGAGAGGGAGATGTATAGTATACTGTATGTATGTATAGTAGTGGTGAAAGGGGACAGTGTGTGTGTGTGGGGGGGGAACTAAAATATTGTAGGAGGAAGGGAGACTCACCTGTAAAAACCTGCCCCAAAAGTCCTACGGCAGATGGTGTTGATTTGGTCTTTCTGATGGCTTGTTATGGACGTGTCAGGCACCCACATCCCCCTTATGTTCCTGATACCCCTTCT
This sequence comes from Petrolisthes manimaculis, assembly GCA_034508575.1. Lineage (NCBI taxonomy): Eukaryota > Metazoa > Arthropoda > Malacostraca > Decapoda > Porcellanidae > Petrolisthes > Petrolisthes manimaculis. Next base: position 233,171 of record JAWZYT010002664.1, read on the forward strand.
CCCCAGGTCTTGTATCATCCTTATCCACCCAGCCTCGTCCAGGGTTGACCTCGGGAAGTTAATGCCGTATAGCCTGCAAGGAGTTCACATAGACGGTGGTTATCATCTTATAACTGTACAGGTGTATAGGCTACTGTTTGTGTCCAGGCAGGTGATTGACACACACTCATTCATATATGTATTTTACGATGACTTGTGATGCCATGGTAACTCTCTCTCTCTCTCTCTCTCTCTCTCTCTCTCTCTCTCTCTCTCTCTCTCTCTCTCTCTCTACCACTACTACTACTACTACTACTATTACTATTACTATTACTATTACTATTACTACTACTACTACTACTACTACTACAACTATCTATAGATCTAATGCCAAGCAAAAACTTAATTTCATATCATTCAATTTTAATAATCATAATCTATTTACCAATGAGAAGAATTACTTAATCTAGAAAATACTAATGATAATTTCAATCTTTTTCTGAAAATTATATATAAATGATACAATAAAAGTTTTCCAATAAAAATAAAATATGTTATTATGAAAATGCTCCATAATGCATGGCTTACAAGTGGAATATTTAAATCTATTAATTAAACATAAATGTAATTTGTTTAAAATGTATAAGCTTGTAACAGTTTCACATGAGGCCTTTGATTAAGGCAATATAGAAATCACCTCACTCAACTTATTCTGGCTGCCAAATTGAACCATTATTGTTTACAAATATTTACACATTTTCATAATCATACCAAAAAGATTTATAAAACAATTAATGAACTATAAAGTAATACAAACAAATTAAACCCCATTAGGTCCTTGTATTACAACAAATAAACAGTTATAAATAAATGTATCCAATGTTTCTCTCATTTATAAGTTGATTAAAAACGTATATCATAATGAGCTATTAACCAATTTAATCTTTTTTTATATGTTCAGTATATGTATTTGCATATTTAAATTTATATATATATATAATGTAATATTAACCTGTTATTCCAGCATGTATGGTACCTTTATATTTACTTAAGCTAATGTAAGTACTGTAGCTATTTAATTACTAACTCATACATTCAATAACTGATTCTGTATTATTATCACATCATTTTATCTAACCTGTATTTAGTATTAATTGTTTAGATTTTAGTATTAGTTTATTAGCATTGCCATTATCATCATTACTATAATTATTGTTAATGCTGCTCAGTTATTCACTGTCAGCATAAACTAAATTTTGCCTGAAAAGCATTGCTTTATATAGGCTAGCATTAGTTATACATTTAAGAAAAAAATATGTTTATACAATACTTATAGTTTTGTATTTTGTATAACTGATAACTATAGATAAATGTTTCAAATATTTCTTTCTCTCTCAGTAGTCTGTTTTTCTTTATATGTAATCAAAGGTAATACAAATGAACATCATTTTGAGACAACAATTATTACTTACATGTATTATAATTGTATATATAACTGCAAGCATAAACACATTTTGCATCACAGACCAAGTCAGATCAACTCAACTCTCAATGCAGTCTCATTACTACAGCTCTTTTCTTGCTAACCACCAGCAGTATTGGATATAAATATGATCTATGTAATTTCTAGTTGATGTTTTGGTATGCATAAAGGTTATATCTTCCAACTGTTCTATATCAAGGATTCATATTCTTGAGTGTACAAAATAATGCTTACCTTTGTGAAAGATTCTTGAAGTTGGCAACCATCTCACAGGCCCAACTCATCCTTGCATCTGTGACATCTAGCAGGTATAACACTACCTCGAACTCAGTGACAGGTAAGTTTGTGGTGATGGCCTCTGGCAGTACATCTGATGTCACCACAACATCTGCAAGTTAATTGGCATCACATATAGAAACAGTCACAGTGAAAATCTTTTGCTTGTCTATGCAAGGTTATGTACATCTACAGGAGTACAAGCCTAATTGTAGTACTGTACTGTATTTCCACCAAACACCAGTTAGTACTAAAGGTGAAAGACAAATCAATACCTCACAGTTTAAAGTACAAATCTGACCTCTTGTGTACAGTAAATATATTGTAATCAGGTAAAAATAATTAACAACCTAATTCATATACAGTACAGACCAAACAGATTGTGTGAATAAAGAATTAAGTAGCATTGTATTGTATAGTAATTTCCCTGTAACAATGTCTTATGTAGTGTAATACTGTACTCTATAAGCTTAATTCTTTAGTTTAATATAATAATATTGTCATCTTTATACATGTAGTAATTTATCTGTAACAATTTCCTATCTAGTACAATACTGTATATTATAAGCTTATTTCTCTAGTTCAATATACTGTAATAATATTGTCATCTTTATACCTATAGTAACTTCCTTGTAACCTGAATACATATACAGTAGTAATTTATCTATAATAATGTCTTATCTAGTGTAATACTGTATATTAGAAGCTAATATCTCTAGTTTAATATAATAATATTGTTATCTCTACATACAGTATATAGTAATTCCCCTGTGATCTCAATACATATAGTAATTTATCTGTAATAATGTCTCCTCTAGTACTGTATAATTATTATAAGTTTGGTTCATGGATTGATATAATAATATTGTTATCTGATTACATATAATAACTTCCTGTGATCTTTTTACATATAATAACTTCCCTGTAACCATGTATTATATATTATAAGTTTGTTTCACTGGCTGATAATAATTTCCCTATAATCATGTACCATCTAGTATTGTATATTATAAGTTTAACTCACTGGTTGATATATTAGTATTGTCATGTGTAAGCTATACATACTGTATATAATAACTTCCTATGATCTTTTTACATATAATAACTTCCCTGTAACCATGTATTATATATTATAAGTTTGTTTCACTGCTGATATAATAATATTGTCATATTCATATATATTATAACTTACTATCATCTTTATACTATACATATAATAATTTCCATGTAACCTTGTACCTTCTAGTACTGTATATTACAAGTTTTACCCACTGGTTGATATACTGTAATAATATAGTTATCTGTATAAATATAATAATTTCCCTGTCATCCCTATAGGCTACATATAATAAATTTTCTATGATCATTATACCATGTTCCATCTAGTATAGTACTGTATATTATAAATTTATTTACCTAATTGATATAATATTATTGTCATCTTTATATACATAATAATATTCTGTAATCTTTATTACAGTCATGTCTCATATAGTACTGTACTGTATATTACAAGTTTATTTCACTGTCTAATACTGTATAACAATAATGTCATCTTTATGCATACATGTATTATAATTTGATATTATATATATTGTACAATGTTTGCCACTCCATGAATGTATTAAATTAATCAAAACAAAACAAAACACACACATTCATTCACACACTCTCTCTCTCACACACACACACATTCATTCACACACACTCCCTCTCACACACACACACAGCTACCTCACCTACTATCTCCCCCCCCTCTCTCTCACTCACACACACACTCACACACACATACACACACACACATTCATTCACACACACTCACACACACACACACACACACACACACACAGCTACCACACCTACAGACCACTTACACCATGAAACCAAAGGGTATTTATTGAAAGAATTTCCCTTTTGTAGCAGTGTTGCCAGATCCGGCTAGGTCCCATTATTTTGCCCTGGTCATTTCCTATATTTTACCACAGTTATTTCCTAGTAGTTTGCCCAGGTAAAGTCCCAGTAGTTTGCCCAGGTTAGGTCCCGGTAGTCTGCTGTGGTCTAGGTTAGGTTAGGTAAGGTCAAGTAAAGTCAGGCATTTGGAGAGAGAGAGAGAGAGAGAGAGAGAGAGAGAGAGAGAGAGAGAGAGAATAATACTCACCGAGGCTGGCCAGGTGTTTGCATGAAATAGAGGTAATAAGGTTCATCAACAAGGTAGCCTGGTGGTTAGATGAGATGCCAAGGGTGATGTCTCTCAGGGAGTGTAGCTGTTGTAGCCTTGACAACACATAGTCACTCAATTGACCACTGTACTCCCTCAGGTCTGGACTCCTGAAGGGGAGAAATTATAATTAAAATATAATTATTCAGGTCTTGGAATACATTATTTTTTTTTTCGCCTTATGTTATTTCAAATATATACTTTACTGTACTATCTGAACTGTAAGCTTTTGTTTATGGGTAATATATGGATAGTATAGTAGTGAACCATTTGATATTAATAGTGTCCCCCCCCCTACTAAAAAAGATAAATAATTTAATAAAGAAATAAATTAGTCTACTTCTACATGTGTGTCAACTTATGTAATTAATCCAAAAATTTAGAAAAAAATAGAAAAAAAAAACAAACACCAAATGAAATGTGTTTTATTAGTTATCTCATCTTCTGCTTCCCCTTCCTACTTCCAAATCAATCCTAATAATTATTCCTCAACTTATTATATCATTATGCTAATATTACACAACCACTTATATATATATATATATATATATATATATATATATATATATATATATATATATATATATATATATATATATATATATATATATATATATATATATATATATATATATATATATATATATATATATATATATATATATATATGTGTGTGTGTGTATGTGTGTGTGTGTGTGCGTTATGATTTAAAAAATCCTCTGGAGCACTTATATCTTATAATGTTTAACAGCAAATTGTTAAGGTTAACTGGAAATGTTTAGCCTTAGTTAACAACTGTTTGCTATGTTAACAAGTTTTGTGTATACCGGCCCAAGGCTCTTGTAAACGAATCATGAGTTAACATGTATATGGTATAGGTAGGGTAGATGTCATTACCATTTCAGTCACACATGAATTACAAAGAGTTCTCAGTTATGTTAATATGTAGTACTTACCACAGCTTCCTTAGGAGTTGTTCAACATCTGGGTGTATGTCTGCAGTAGGGTGAAGATAGTTCTGATAAAGGTTGAACCCTATGCAGACATGAAGTTCTAGTGGTTTCAGTAGACAGTGTAGACTAGCAGGGTCCTTGGAAATATGGATGATAACATTTGTAGGAGGAAGCTGGCCGAGCAGCTTCCTATAGACTTGAATCCTCCCGTCTGTGATTGCTATGGGACCAACATCATTATCACCACGCCAGGAATTACGCCAATCATCATCATGAAGCTGGACACCAACTCCTGCACGAGTAAGAGGGAAAAGGTCATCAGCTATTAGCTTTACAACCTCTTCCCTGCACTTCGTGTCTTCAATGACATCTAGCCACTGGTCCCGTCTTCTTACTCCAGCCTCTTGCAGAAGATTCACCACTTCCTCTACAATTATGGAATTCCAGTCAGGTGGTATCATCCCTAGCAGAATCATTATAAGATTCTGCATTTTAGGAAGTTGTATTGGACCAGCACCAGGTGTTGTCTTCATGATATTGATGACATTCTTTGGTTTCTTGAACTTCTTTATAAGAGTTTGCATTTCAGAACGTAGGAATTGACCTACACCAGGTGTTGACACCACATCAGGTTTCTGGAGCTTCTTTATACGCTGCATAATATATAAGGCTCCATACCTCTCTTGGATTCTCTTATGGGGTGCAGAGTAGCAATCTAAGTCAACCTTTCCTAGTCCTTCTATAGACCTAGTTGTCATAAAGGCTGCCATCATTTCATTATGTGGTAGATCCAGTGTGTCACACTCCTTCCTGAGCTTGTTTGCACTCTCCTCCTTTAGAGTCAGCTGGTCATGTGTGAGAGCTAAATACATTTCTTTCTGTAGTACCACCAGCCATTGCTGAACCTTAGCCAGCCTTGTATCACGGTCAAAGTCTTTGGTAAGGTCATTCTTTGTTAGTCTCTGGTCCAACTTCTCTAGAGTCAGTTCATGGAGATAATGGTAGAGCTCTGTCTGTGTGGTGTTCCGGTTTATTTTCTGTTGACCAGAGTACATCAAAATGGCTACAATGCTGAGATTAAGAGGAAGTCTGAAATGCTCTTTATTCTCGACATCGAGTTGCTCAATACACTGTTTAATATCATCTGGGGTGGGAGGTGTAGGTGTAGCACCAGGGGTGGGAGGTGTAGGTGTAGCACCAGGGGTGGGAGGTGTAGGTGTAGCACCAGGGGTGGGAGGTGTAGGTGTAGCACCAGGGGTGGGAGGTGTAGGTGTAGCACCAGGGGTGGGAGGTGTAGGTGTAGCACCAGGGGTGGGAGGTGTAGGTGTAGCACCAGGGCCGGCTTTAAGAAGTTCACCAAGATAACGTTGTAAGAATGCTTCCCTCTGCCCCGTAGGAATACCAACTAGTTCAACCTCCACCCGGTAGTATGTATCAGGAATGAACTGTAGTCCCTCTTGCAAAGCCTCTGGGCGAGTGGTCAACATCACAGTACATTTAGGGTTTCCTTGCATTTCATCAAGCATTTCTCGAATCAGTTGTCGGGAATATTTGTTGACCTCGTCAATCCCATCAATGATGACTAGAAGTGATGACTCCTTGACTAGTTTTGACAGAAGTTCTTTGTATTCTGGAGTTGATGGGTGAAAAAGAAAATCTATAAGATCAGCGTAAGAAGAAAGATGTGAGTCCCGACACTGTACCTTCAGCAGCAGTTTATATTCTTTTAATCCATTGATGTTATCGTTGCTACTCTTTTTCCATTCATCTATCATGTATCTGACCAGGGTCGTCTTACCACTGCCTGCCAGACCTTCCACCACTAACACTTGGGGTTTTGTTGATTGGCCTTGAACCAGTTTTTTTAGATCAAGGTGTTCCTCAATTCCTTTGCCATCCTTCCTTCCTTTCATGACTTTATTTTTTGTGTAGATTTTATCTATTTCTAACTTCACCTCGTTGGTAGTGAGGAAGGGTAAAGGTTTAACTTGATTTCCATATGTAGGATGTTTGTTCAGTTCGTCAAGCGCTCTACTGATGATGTGTTCTTGGAGCACTGAATGATGATCTCTCAGAAAGTCGTCCAGGTCTACAGGTTTATCTGTGATCCCTTTCATGACCACTTCTATATTATCAATTTCCTTCTTCAGCTCTTCGTCACTTCTACCAAATCTTTCCTTTGCTTTAGTCAGTGTAGCAATGAGATCTTTCCGCAGTTTCTTGGTCTTTTCCTCAAATTCAGTTTTTGTGATCTCGAGTGATTCATGCATGGCATTATTTCGTGCCTTTTTTATCTGATATAAGAGATTCTCGAGTTCATCACCATCACTAAACCAAGCTGAGTCATTGAGACGGGCCATATTCATGCAGCAAAGTTTTATACAAATAAACAATAGTGTGATGTCAAATGTATCAAAATTAAGGTCTTGATCTAATTTCTCTTTTTGAGACTTGTTGAAATTTGGGTGACTTTTCTTGACTTCCCTAACATAGTTTGAGGTTGATGGGTGAAGGCGCTTCAGGTAGGTAAAAAGGTCCTCATTAGGGTCCTTCCCTGGACAACCCCAAATCAATACTGTTTTCAACACTTTCTTAGCAACAGCTTCCAGGATTTTAATAATCCTACATCCATTGTCTATATTTGTCTGAGACATGTTGGAGCTAGAACAAATGTGCTGTTAACAAGACAGTTAATAATGTGGTGGTAGAACCATCTAATGGGCCTCACACTGCCAGCTTTGTTCACTCACACTTGACTCACACTTGGTAACACTACACTTGGCAACACTACACTTGGTAACACTACACTTGGTAACACTATACTAGGTATTCATTTCTGTAATATGTTCATTTTCTTGGTGTCACATCAGTTTTTATATGTCATTTTCAGATATTCACATTTTCTGTGCATCCCACAGGTTCTAGGAAAATTAAGACAAATGTGTTTAAATGTGATAAAGGAAGGATAACGTTCACACTCCAGCCAACAACACTTCACTATATGTTCTATAATGTTGGCTTTAAGGTCGTACCTTAAGTATCTGGAACAGGTTAATAGGTATTTTCAACTATTAATATTAGCCTGTATTTCTGAGAAAAGGAATATGCTGTGAGGTTTTCATATATATATATATATATAGAGAGAGAGAGAGAGAGTGTATAAACAAGTATCATTTCCAGATGAAGACCTTGTATAATTTTCGTTCGTTGTTTTGTGTTTTATAACACATACACCAGTGGTTCCATTCTGAAGGTGTCAAAGTTAAATACTTAACACTAAAGTCACACTTGTGTTCTGGTTTTCACTGCTGTTATAACTGTCATAAATCACAGCTGAACAGAGAGGGGTGCGGGAGTAGGGGACAGGCTTGGTGGGGGGTTGTTGGGGGGTGCGGCAGTAGGGGACAGGCTTGGTGAGGGTTGTTGGGGGGTGCGGCAGTAGGGGACAGGCTTGGTGGTGGGTTGTTGGGGTGTGCGGCAGTAGGAGACAGGCTTGGTGAGGGTTGTTGGGGGGTGCGGCAGTAGGGGACAGGCTTGGTGGTGGGTTAGGGGGGTGCGGCAGTAGGGGACAGGCTTGGTGGTGGGTTAGGGGGGTGCGGTAGAGACACACAGGTGAACAACGAGACACACTGCTACAACACTGAGTCAACACAACAGCCAAGTGTTAGGCTACAAAGGTCCTTATCTAGGCAGGATGTAATGTTGCCAACAGTTCTAGTTTAAGGTGTATTATGTACATCTATAAATACATTATTAATAAATTGAAATTCATTACAGTAGTTGTTGGCAGTGTAAAGTTTATAATAATAAATACATCGATTATTGTTATAGTTTGTATGAGTTGTATTATAAGATTTATCTGGCAACATGAACGGATCTACATGTATGTCTTGATAGTGACTAACTTCTCCCTCTCCCTCTCTCTTCAAACACACACACTGGGAATACTACTACTACTACTACTACTACTACTACTACTACTACTACTACTACTACTACTACTACTACTACTACTACTACTACTACTACTACTAATAATAATAATAATAATAATAATAATAATAATAATAATAATAATAATAATAATAATAATAATAATAATAATAATAATAATAATAATAATAATAATAATGATAATGATAATAAAAATAATAATAATAATAATAATAATAATAATAATAATAATAATAATAATAATAATAATAATAATAATAATAATGATAATTATAATATTAATGATAATAATAATAATAATAATAATAATTATTATTATTATTATAAATATAAACGAACAAAAGAGAGAGAGAGAGAGAGAGAGAGAGAGAGAGAGAGAGAGAGAGAGAGAGAGAGAGAGAGAGAGAGAGAGAGAATAAAAAATGAAGAGAGAGGGATTCTCTACACAGGAAGCCAGAATGTCTGTG
>JAWZYT010002664.1:250000-262500 GCA_034508575.1 Petrolisthes manimaculis
GCGTGGCGCACCACAGAATCGAACACGCACGAGAAATCTAATCCACATCCATCCATGTTTACAGACAGTAACACACTGAGTGACGATGGTGATTGGTAGGGATGGTGGTGAAGTATAGCCAAGTGAAAAAAACCCCGCCAAATTGGGCTCGCAAATGCCGACATTGGCAAAAGCGGTGCTTCATCTCGTCCGGTCACCACATGGCACGGGTGTACGACACCACCCGGAGGTTTCCTGGGTCCGTTTATGACCGCGGACCGGACGTTAAGGGTTAAGAAAGAAATATGGTAAATTTAAAGAATTACTTCATTCACTATATTTTATATTTTAATATAATTACCCACTTATATATATATATTATACAGTATTTATTAATAATAATTATTTATTTAGAACATTCTAAGACATTTTTCATTTTGGTGTTTTGGTAAATATTGAATGAATTGCCGTTTATCAAGTACTGTTTTTTTTACCTTCAGTACCCACTTATTTAGAACATTCTAAGACTATTTTCTTCTTTGGCATTTCCTCCATAAATTTCCAAGATATTCAAATGAGGCATTTGGAAATTAGCCTTACCTTTCCTAACCTAACCTAACCTAACCTTACCTTACCTAACCTGACCTAACCTAACCTATTCCACAGCAGACTACCGGGACATGACTTAACCTTACCTAACCTAACCTGACCTAACCTTAACCTAACCTAAACTAAACTAACCTGACCTTCCCTATCCTAAGCTAACCTAACCTTACCTTACCTTACCTAAACTAAGCGAACCAAAGCTAACCTAACCTTACCTTACCTTACCTAACCTAACCTAACCTAAGTTCACCTTACCTTACCTAACACTACCTTACCTAACACTACCTTACCTAACCTTATCTGACCTTGCCTAACCTAAACTAACCTTACCTAACCTAAACTAACCTTACCTAACCTAACCTAGACCACAGCAGACTACCAGGACCTAACCTTACCTAGCCTAACCTTACCTACCCTAACCTAGACTAGACCACAGCAGACTACCGGACCTAACCTAACCTGGGCAAACTACCGTGAAATAACCGTGGTAAAGTACAGGAAATGGCCGGGGCAAAATACTGTATTTATTGAAAGAATTACCGTGTTATAGCAGTGTTGCCAGATCTGGCTAGGTCCCAGTATTTTGCCCTGGTCAGTTCCTGTACTTTACCACGGTTATTTCCCGGTCGTTTGTCCAGGTTAGATCCTGGTAGTCTGCCTTGGGTTAGGTTAGGTTAGGTAAGGTAAGGTAAGGTCAGGCTAATTTTAAAATGCCCCATTTAAATTTAATAAAAAACAACAACCATACACAATAACTGTAATTCCTTCAATATTTACTGAAACAAATGTACGCAATAATGGTGATTCTTTCCATATTTACCCAAAAAATATACACAATAACAATAATAACAGTAATTGTTTCCTTATTTAACATAGACTACTGGTAGTTAAATATAGATATTGTTGTGTTACATATTTTATTATTATGATGATTATTACATTATTTACATTTCCAGGTAAGATTGATTAATGAGGTGTTGCAACAGGTGTGAACCAAGAGGTGTTGCAGCATCAATTGTACATCAATGCACACTCCTTCATCCACAGGTAATTTTATTTATTTATTTCGGGTCTGTCATTGCTTGCCTTCATCACTATGAAATAATTAGTTGTTTATGTGTATATATGTAACAGTATGTATGTATGTATGTATGTATAATCTCTCTCACTCACTCATACTATCATTGCTTGCCTTCATCACTATGAAATAATTAGTTGTTTATGTGTGTATATATGTAACAGTATGTATGTATGTATGTATGTATAATCTCTCTCACTCACTCATACTATCATTGCTTGCCTTCATCACTATGAAATAATTAGTTGTTTTAGGCTACTGCTTGGTTTTATAAATAACTTTGGATTTGAAGATGGAACAACTATACTTTGTATATCTTACAGTATACTTGGCAACACATATGTGTAGTGTTGTGTTGCTGTCTCAGTGTCCTTGACTGTACATGACACACTCAGGTCACACCTACCTACCTACTGTTGGTCAGGTCAAGTAATTCATTCCTTGCTATACCATCACCATGAAATATTCATCACACTCCCTCTGTCCTGCTTTGTACAGCCAACCAAAGGATATTATATAGAGAGTAAAGGGATATTTTATAGGAAACAAAGTCATAGCATGAGAAAAAACTAAAGTATATTGAGAGACAGACAGATAGAGAGACAGACAGGAGGGTAAGGTAAAGAGGGGGATTATAAGTTTATAGGCCTGGTGACTGATGCCCGGGGTAGTAGTACAGACACCTCTGGCCATCACCCAGAGTATCAAATAGTGCTGGTTTGACTATTACCTAGACTAGACTAGACCACAGCTGACTACCAGGACTTAACCTGGACAAACTACCGGGTCTTAACCCGGGCAGACTACCAGGACTTAACCTGGGCAGACTACCAGGTCTTAACCTGGGCAGACTACCAGGACTTAACCTGGACAAACTACCGGGAAATAATCGTGATAATGTACAATGAATGACTGGGGCAAAATACTCGGATCTGTCAACACTGCTGCAAAATGGTAATTCTCTCAATAAATACCATAAACTGTAATGCAGCACCTCTCATTATTATTATTATTATTAGCATCATTATCATCATTATTATTATTAGCATAATTATCATCATCATCATTATTATTATTATTATTATTATTATTATTATTATTACTGTGTCTACTTCTTTGATTGATGAACTAACATTGTTTAATTAATATTTCAGGTTCACAGACAGTTGATAGATAGATAGTTTGTGATAGATACATACATACATAAAGAGAGAGAGTGAGTGAGTGTGTGTGTGAGAGAGAGTATATATAGATTGATGGATGGATAGATAGATAGTTTGTGATAGATACATACATACATAAAAAGAGAGAGAGAGAGAGAGAGAGAGAGAGAGTATAGATAGAAATGCCTATATTTTAATGTTTTTGTCCATCTCGTCAATATCGGTGGTATGGTGTACATTAGGTCTCTTCTTCCATGTAGTGTTGTCCATGTCGTCAATATCAGTGGTATGGTGTACATTAGGTCTCTTCTTCCATGTAGTGTTGTCCATCTCGTCAATATCAGTGGTATGGTGTACATTAGGCCTCTTCTTCCATGTAGTGTTGTCCATCTCGTTATATGGTGTACATTAGGCCTCTTCTTCCATGGTTGGCTGTTCAGATTGAGCTTTCATTTTCCAGATTAGGGACAAGTCCATTAATAATTTTCCAAATGTATATAATTATGTATTGTTCTCGTCTTCTTTCCAGTGAGTATAATTTGAGGACAGCTAGTCGTTCCCAGTAGTTATTATCCTGCATACCCTCCATCATTGTTGTAAATGTTCGTTGCATTGCTTCTACTTTTCTAATTTGTCCTACTGTATTTGGATTCCAGAGAACACAGCAGTACTCTAAGAGAGGAAGTATAAGTGCTTTATATAGTGTTAGAAGTACAGTACAGTACAGTGGGCTCTCTTGTTGTAAAGGTTCTTAGTATCCATCCCATTGTCTGTCTCGCCTTTGTAACTTCTGTTGTCTATTTGTTGTTGAAAGTTACCATCATCACTTAATGTTCCTCCTAGATCCTTGACGTGTCTGTATTGTTCAATTATTTGTCCTTCTGATGTTCTATAATAATTGTTGGGGATATCAATATTGGGATGACGGTATCTCATCAACTCCAATTTGGAGCTGTTGAAACTCATGTTGTTATTGGCTGCCCACTGGTATATTTTATTTAAATCCATTTGTGTCATTCTAAGGTCTTCATTGTTCCTCACTGTACTCAAAAGTCTAGTGTCATCTGCAAAAAAAGATGCAGTGCAATGGGAAATATTTGTGTCTATATCTCTCATGAATATTAAGAATAGCAAAGGGCCAATGACTGACCCTTGTGCCACTCCGCTCAACACTCCTTCTACAACAACTGCTTGGTTTCTGTTCTCTAAAAAGCACTTTATCCACTTGAGCAGTTTTCCTCTGATTCCAATATGTGACCGTTTCTGTATCAGTATTTGGTGGTCGTCTTTGTCGAAAGCTTTTGAAAAGTCTAGATAAATAACATCGACTGTGGCATCGTTCTCAAGTGAATGTAACATGTCCATACGGTGTTGCAGTAGTTGTGATAGACACGATCTACCATGTCTGAATCCATGTTGCTTGGCATTGTGAAGTGTGTGTATATCGAGGTATTCATTTAGCTTGCTGACAACCATTTTTTCAAACACTTTTATTACGTGCGATGTAAACCCGTTGTTTGCGGTATATTGATTAAGTTTAACTCTCCCTGTGCGGCTATATAGCCAAATGCTTGCTATCTCAAAACTGTATAAAACTTATATCAGTGTACTTGTCCCATGTTTGTGCATTATGCATCGATTATATTTTAAATTTATTTGCCTTGGTTTTGCCAAAATTGTTACACGTAATTGGAGAGGTTGAGGACACTAGGAATTTTTTATACTTTCCTTATTATTGATCATCAGAGAAAATGGATGGATAGAAGCATACACTAAAATGAACTGAATTATTATATATGGCTAAAATGTCAAGGATATCTACGTGCTTCTATTCACAAAGTTACTATCTGGCTTATTTTTTCACTTGCCTTGCCTAAAAAATTATATCCTTTGTTATATACAACTGCATGAATTTACTTCACAAAGAGTATTTTCACCACCTACACCCTGTTGTGTGTGTGTGTGTGTGTGTACTGGTGGTAAACGTTACCCTACTTCCACGCATTACTTCCATTCACTACCTACTGTATACCCAGTTATGTATATGTTATGTATATGTTTTGTGCACATACACACACACACGTGCGCACAGATAGTTTGACACACATACACACACACAAAACACAATGACGAGCCCTTTACACACCTTGTACCCCAAGTAATCCTATTCCCCCCTGGGGAGAGTGAGTCACTATAATGAGATATGTACAATGTGTGTGTGTGCGCGCTATGTATCTTCATACATAAAATTGATAAATTATTTTCCTTATCTATCTACAATTCGAGCTATATTTTATTTATGACTGCAAACACAATGACACACTTGTTTAGTATGTGACAGTAAGCTGTATGTGTGTGTGTGAGTGTATGTCCAATTAGCTGTTCTTTCCCCCCTCCCCTTACCTCCCCCAACTAACATCCCTCACTCTCTCCATTACCATCCCGCCCCCTCCCTCGCAGTCCTCTCTCCCCATACAAAGAAAGGCATATGGCGGCAATTTCTTCACTGACTTAGGTGAGGAAATTATTGTGTCGGATGGGTTTACTTCTTTTGAAATAATTATATCCTTCATCATACAAATAATTGTCGAAGACAACTTTGGAAGGACCTTGTCTATACAGAATAATTTTATTGCACACACACGTACTACCCGCTGGTATGCACATCGAGATAGGCATTGGGAAATGGAAGGGTAAGGCTAGAGACGTCCATAGCTTTACGACCTGACTCACTTCACACGGTCAAATAATACACCCACTCCCGCCTCTCTCCTCCCTTCCTCTCTCTCTCTCTCTCTCTCTCTCTCTCTCTCTCTCTCTCTCTCTCCAACACAAAATTATTATTTCCCTTCCTTCCATGTTTCCTACCTCTTTCACCTCTCCTTCTTTCCTTCCTTCCTCCCTTCCTTTCTCCCTCTTTTTTTCGCTCTCTCTCTTCCTTCTTCCTTCCTTCCTACCTCTCTCACCTTGACTATCAGACCCCCCCCCCCTCTCTCTCTCTCTCTCTCTCTCTCTCTCTCTCTCTCTCTCTCTCTCTCTCCAACACAAAATTATTATCTCTTCCTTCCTTCCATGTTTCCTACCTCTCTCACCTTTCCTTCTTTCCTACCTTCCTCCCTTCCTTTCTTCCTCATTTTTTTCACTCTCTCTCTTCCTTCTTCCTACCTCTCTCACCTTAACTATCAGCCCCCCCCCCCCCTCTCTCTCTCTCTCTCTCTCTCTCTCTCTCTCTCTCTCTCTCCAAAACTACACTTCATTCTACATTTACTTCATAACATTTCCTCTACTGTACAACTTTTCCGTAATGTTGAATCCATCTCTATAGATAACCTGTTATAACAGGCTACCCTATATATATCTTAGGAGAGAGAGAGAGAGAGAGAGAGAGAGAGAGAGAGAGAGAGAGTTTGACACACACACACACACACACACACAAATAAGTCTCTTTTCTCCTCCCCATTCATTTTCTGTTTTTTATAATCCTTAGTACAAACTATAATTATAGCAGATAAATACTAATTGCGTCTCCACCCATCTCTCTCTCTCTCTCTCTCTCTCTGAATTACTGAGAGAGAGAGAGAAACTTCACGCAATTGTCCTGTAACATCACTCTGTATGTGTGTAATCCTGCTCTCTATCTCTCTCTCTCTCTGATGAGGGAAGACACCACGTTCTAACAAAATGGGTTATCTGTGCTACATGATGAGGAGGGTCATTTAGAGGCATATTATGACATATAAGATAATGAGAATGTTACTGAGTGATAGTGATGGAAGAGAAAAGAACAGTGTATAGACAAAAGATGGTGAGTGAATATCAAGTGAAGAGAGAATATGCAACATTTGGAGACATTTATTTATCCTTTTCAGTATTTCAACTTTACCTATAATATAAGTTATATATGCTAATTTCCAAATAACCATAACAAATGTGTAAATTTTCACTACAGCACATTGTGTCTTGTTTACCTAAAATATTCAATATACTGTATATTATATGTATCATAATTTATAAATATAAATAAAATAAAATATAAAGTGTATACCTTTTCACTATTGAATATCAGATCTCTTCTTGTGTGTGTGTGTGTGTGTGTGTGTGTGTACAAACATAGTAATTCTCTCCACCCCCTCTCTCTCTCTGACATTTGGTTGGGAGTGGTAGGGGGTAAGAAAACACAAATGCAATTGATGTAAGCTTTCCAAAAACTCCTCCTTATTTCCCTCCCTGTCCTTCCTACCCCTCCCTCCTCCCTCCCTATCATCCCCCAACCTCTACCCTCTCAACCCTAACACCATTCCTAGTTGTTGTTGTTTTTTATTGCAGGGGGAAATACCTCTGCTTGGGCTTTATTGAGCCGCTCCCTCTCCAGTGTGTGTGTGAATTCGTCACACCCATATATACATAAGCTGATAATTGTCTCGCCATCCCTTTCCTTTACCTCTTCCCCTCCTCAAGACTTTCGTACTGAAATAACTCTCTCCAAATGACATGCACATGCTGTTGGGGATCATGTGTACGTAATTCTTTATGGAATATTAGCCTTATACAAAAAAAATCGAGGAAGGAAACATATATACGTACTTAGCTGTTCACATTTATTTACTGGAAATCGGGAATGTACTACTCAGGATCAAGAGGTACTACTTATGTATTTAGACATTTTCACGAGAAAGAGAGGTACAGTAAGTTGTGAGTGATCTCACCGTTGTGTATCTCTAGCTCTTTCATTGCTGAATTGTTCATTCCCAGTTTATGTTGAGTGTGGGTGGAAACTATAATTTTGTCTTGTCAATGCTCAATTTTTCTGGGAGAGGAAACGACTGTAATTAGCACCAGGCTCTTTATCCCTCTAGAGCAGTGTTTCCCAACCTTTTCCGACCATAGCACCCCTTGTTGTCATGTCTAAGCAGTCCAGCACCCCTAACTAATATCTTGTTATTAGATTTAGATATTTTACTGCCATGTGTGCATCGCTTACCAGCACCCCCTATAATTGATTTCAGCACCCCCAGGGGGTGCTAGCACCCCAGGTTTGGAAACGCTGCTCTAGAGACAGGCAGTGGTGAGTCAGCCACCTCTCTCTCTCCTTCTCTTACTCCTACCCTTCCCTTCCCTTATTCCTACTGCTACCCCTACCCCAAATAAGGCTCTTTGATAGAGATACTATCAATGATAATATTGAGAAATTGAGAAAAGGAATAGGGAGGAGAAATAAGACATTTGTGTATGTGTGTCAAACTCGCTCACTCTCTCTCTCTCTCTAAACTACCACTAAACCACGACCAAAACCATCAACAATATTGCACACATACACACACACACTGTACATATCTCTTTTATTGATATGTAAGTAGGCTACATTAGCTGATAATTATCCTACCCCCTTCCCTCCCTCCCTTCCATGCTGGCCTCCTTCCCTCCCTGCCACGCTAGCATTCCTACCTACCTCCTCCCCTTCACTCCCTCCTTCACACATACGCAAGAAAGTTACCCCCCACCTTATATAATAGCATATATAACTTATATTATAGGTAAAGTTGAAATACTGAAAAGGATAAATAAATGTCTCCAAATGTTGCATATTCTCTCTTCACTTGATATTCACTCACCATCTTTTGTCTATACACTGTTCTTTTCTCTTCCATCACTATCACTCAGTAACATTCTCATTATCTTATATGTCATAATATGCCTCTAAATGACCCTCCTCATCATGTAGCACAGATAACCCATTTTGTTAGAACGTGGTGTCTTCCCTCATCAGCAATAGAATTTTTTTTTTTTTTTTTTTTTTTTTCACCCATTAGGTGCCAATCACAGTAGCAATAGTGAGCCAATAATAATGTACATTGAGTGACAAATATGATGGCAATAATAAAACAGTAATAAAATATAGCAGAAATAATGAAATAAAGATAATAACATAGTATCAATAATAAAACAATAAAAGTAAAATACAGAGGCAATATAAATAATAATATTGCAGTAGCAGTAGCAGTAATTAGACAATAATAATGATAATAATAATAATAATAATAATAATAATAATAATAATAATATTGCACTAGACAATAATAATAATAATAATAATAATGATGACAATAATAATAATAATAATATTGCACTAGACAATAATAATAATAATGATAATAATAATGACAATAATAATAATAATAATAATAATAATAATAATAATATTGCACTAGACAATAATAATAATAATAATAATAATGACAATAATAATAATAATAATAATAATAATAATAATGACAATAATAATAATAATAATAATGAGAATAATAATAATAATAATAATGAGAATAATAATAATAATAATAATAATAATAATAATAATAATGACAATAATAATAATAATAATAATAATAATAATGACAATAATAATAATAATAATAATAATAATAATAATAATAATAATAATAATAATAATAATGACAATAATAACAATAATAATAATAATGACAATAATGACAATAATAATAATAATGACAATAATGACAATAATAATAGTAATGACAATAATAATAATAATGACAATAATGACAATAATAATAATAATGACAATAATGACAATAATAATAATAATAATAATGACAATAATAATAATAATGACAATAATAATAATAATGACAATAATAATAATAATGACAATAATGACAATAATGACAATAATAATAATAATGACAATAATAATAATAATGACAATAATAATAATAATGACAATAATAATAATAATAATGACAATAATAATAATAATGACAATAATGACAATAATGACAATAATGACAATAATAATAATAATGACAATAATGACAATAATAATAATAATAATGACAATAATGACAATAATAATAATAATAATAATAATGACAATAATGACAATAATAATAATAATGACAATAATGACAATAATAATAATAATGACAATAATGACAATAATAATAATAATAATAATACAATAATAATAATAATAATAATACAATAATAATAATAATAATAATAATGACAATAATAATAATAATAATAATAAGGACAATAATAATAATAATAATGACAATAATAATAATAATAATAATAATGACAATAATAATAATAATAATAATAATGACAATAATAATAATAATAATAATAATAATGACAATAATAATAATAATAATAATAATAATGACAATAATAATAATAATAATAATAATAATAATAATGACAATAATAATAATAAAGACAATAATAATAATAATGACAATAATAATAATAATGACAATAATGACAATAATGACAATAATGACAATAATAATAATAATGACAATAATGACAATAATAATAATAATAATAATAATAATAATAATAATAATAATAATAATAATAATAATAATAATAATAATAATAATATTGCACTAGCAGTAATGAGACAATGAAAGTAAAATATAACTGTAATAATGAAATAATAGTAATATTTAGCAGCAATAGTGAAATAATAAGAGAGAGAAAGAGAGAGCAGGATTACACACACACAGAGTGATGTTACAGGACAATTGCGTGAAGTTTCTCACTCTCTTAGTAAGTTACCGTGGAGCGCTAGTGGATCAGAAATTCTTCAATGTGTGGTAATCCCTGAAGCAATCTCCAATACATAGTCCAATGTTGCACTCATTGCATATTATGACTACTCGAGTGCGTTTCTTTTGACGTCGGGTTGTGTGCTTGCATACATAGCAGTCTCTTGGTTTTCTCTTTCCATTCACTATCTCAGTATTTACTGGGTAATGGCGACTATATGCGTCTATTATGCGATCTGGCATGGGGTTAGGGCGTCGACCTTTGAGGTTGGTAGTAGGTTCTCCAAAGTCCTCCAAAAGCTGGTACGCAACATTGTACACAAATTCGCGTAGCTTTGGCTTCTTAGAGGGGTCAATATTCTTTTTGACAAGCCAGAGATTGTAAGCATTGAGCATTGTGATATCTATCAAGTGGAAGAAGAACTTGTGGTACCACTTGACAGACTTTCTCAAACACTCAACACCACTTATTTGACTGTCAGACTTGTCTACAAGGCGCATATTTTTAGTATAATCTACCACAACATCAGGCTTCATGATGTTTTTTTTTGTTCTGTAGTGTATCTTTCCGGTTGGAACTAGTTCACCCTTGTGAATGGTTGAAAGGAGGTGGACTGGCCGCCTATCGTTCCACTTGTATGCGCCAATTTTGCCAGACTTTTCACTTTGGATGAACAGTTCCTTCTTGCGTCGCTTCCTACTTCTCTCGTGGTGGGCACGACCTTCCTCTTCAGATTCTGGTGTATCACTAGAACTCGGGTTTTCAACTCGAGTTTTTTTTCCATTGAATTTCGGCATGAACTTCCTATTCGCCCGTACAGTTCCACATGATCCCGTTTTGTTGTCATGCAGGAATTGGCACAGAGCAGGGCTTGTATACCAGTTGTCGGTGTACAATATATGACCCCTACCCAAGTAGTCTGCCATCATTTTCTTGACGATAGCACCAGACATACCTATAGGATCTTTCTTGTCCACCACTGGTATATCTATATTTGTACCTGTGTAAACAATCATGTCAAGCACAAATCCTGTATCACAGTCACATAAAATAAATAGTTTCAAGCCGAAGCGATGTCTTTTAGAGGGTATATATTGTTTGAAAACTAGCCGCCCTTTGTATAGCATTAGTGACTCATCTATGACCAGCTTTTGAAATGGATAAAAATATTTCTTGAACCGTGAAATGATCATCGATAATATACCTCTCACTTTCCACATACGGTCTTCTTTGTTAGGATTTTCATTGTCTGAAAAGTGAAGTAAGCTTAGCAGTAATAAAAATCTATCACGAGGCATATACTTGCTAAACAAAGGTGTGCTGATGAGGGCATCGTTGCGCCAGTAATGACAAAGAACGTGTTTTTTGCAAAGAGGCATAATCATCATCAATGCCAGAAATACAAACAGCTCCCTGACAGTTGTATCAACCCAATTTCTTATTCTGGAAAAAGGGGAAATGAAATCCATTTGCTGTGTCACCCAACTGTTGTATCTGTTCGTATTCTCAGCTATATATGACATCACTTCCTCATCGATGAAGGCACGAAAGAAGGCACTCTCTCTTGCCTCGTCGTTGCAGGGCCAGTCCCTTGTTGTACCACTTCTGTCTGGCCGAAAATCGTGCTGGTCTGGTACAAAATCTGACCCCTCTGACCAGTCAAAAGAAAACACTTCACGGAGATTTACAGATGTTCCGTCATTCTCATTTCCTTCGTCCTCGTCACTGCTTGAACTAAGTGAATTGTTACCTAAGCTCACTTCGTCACTGGCGTCAGATTCACTCCCACTAGATTCGCTCCCACCATCCTCCATAAACAAAAGCGGTATAATTTTTTATGGTGTTAGGTTACGCTGACGTGGATGTGATCGTGGTGTGGATGAATGATGAGAAGTACTAGGACTGGGAACAGTCAGAGTGGGCACAGATTCAGTGGTGGTGATGGATGATGGAGGAATGGTAGATAAGCGGCCTCTTATTTTCCCCTTCGTATATCTTGGTTGTACAGGGGAGTCAAGCTGGGCATCCTTTTCTTCAAACGCTAGCTGTCCTTGTGTGCTTGTAGATTGCTTAGGCAGAGTAATGGTGGTAGAGGA